>JAUELG010084430.1:0-10834 GCA_031471515.1 Dendraster excentricus | reverse complement strand
TAGTTCTATGCCAGTCCCTCCTCAGATATATAATTCCACTATACTTTCTCACAGCTTGGTATATTTGTATAATATATATATATGTATATATACACGAATGCTGAATTATTTCTTTAAGTTTTGGTTTTTTCCTGTATTTAAATAATGGCAAAGAATAAGTGATTGAAAGGAAGAATAGTAAGCGTTGCTTAATAAGCAATGTTCCTCACTTTAATCCTCCAAATGAACAAGGCACTTGTCGAAAAATTAGTCTCGAACCCGGGTCCTACGGCACTGAGCGTATTGCTTATACCGCACAGCCACAGAGAGCAATGCAAATACAGACGGACCCAATTAATTGTACTTAATTGTATTTAATTCTTTATTGTGCCAATTTTTAGTTCTTAAAGTTGATTCGTCAGGGCTTGACCGGTGTGTAACATGTCTATGTGTGTGTTCGTGTGTTTGTGTGTGCGCGCGTGCGTGTGTGTGTTTGTGTGTGTGGGTGTGTTAGGTCAGGTTACTGGAGTGGATGGTTGTTGGCGGAAGTCATGGACACTCATCCATCGTGTGTTCAAAATCAGAGATGAATGTTGAAATAAAGTAAATTGAGTACCCACTAGAAAGTATAAATCATCAAGTGGTCAAGTGGACCAAGTGGTCATAAGCCCGTGATATTAGAATTGAATCAAGAATGTATTTCAATATAACAATATATTTATATTACTTATAGTCGTAATACTACAGCCACCAGGATTGCCGTAAATGACCCGTACTGGTTAAACTATCAACATTCCAAATGATAGAGAGAAATCCTCAATATAAACTTCATCTATTTTTCAAACGCATGATTGGGACGAAATATTTGAGCTTTTTAATATATTGCATTTACTGATTCATGAGCTGGCAAACAAAATTATTGAAGCGCCCTCACTTATAGTGCATTATAAATTCAAATACTAAAAAAAAAAAAAGATTTATATTCCAAATTTGTTAACCCAAACTATATGTTGCGTTTTAAAGGGATAGTTTAGTTTTGGTAAGGCTGAACTTTAGTAACCAAACCTGGGCAGTAACCTTATAAACTAATAGTAATAACTCCACTATGCTCGAAAAGCATACAAACTTACAACATTTCCAAGTTTAAAGCATGTTATCATTCAAAAAGAGCTATTTTGAACACAAGAGGGCGCTTCTAGAAAGGCATCAGTTTAAACCATGTTTAATACAAAATTATGCATGTGATGATTGATCAAAATAATTATTAAATCAAAAAATCATCAACAAATAATTAAAAAACGATTTCTAAAATTTTGTAGGATAAAAGTAGGATGTGTGCAGGCTTTTCGGAGTAGTTATCATTGCTTCTTACCATTACTCTTGATCATATATCTTGGTCTGTTATAACTACCTTGATGCACCAATCCCATATTTGATTTTTATGCCTCCGCAACAAAGTTGTCGGTGGCATTATGTTTTTGGGTTGTCCGTCCGTCCGTCCCGTTCTCGTGATCGCGTTATCTCAAGAACCAATTGACGGATTCTTACCAAACTTGGTATATGTATGTATCTTGGGAAACCAATGATCTGATGAGATTTTGGGGTCATGAGGTCAAAGGTCACAGAGCTCATTATATATGCAAAAATAGCTCGTGATCGCATTATCTCAAGCAAATTCCACAAGAGCCTTCTTACTTAGAAATATTAGATCCTGCCCAAAACATGTGAATCAGTAGTGCAGAAGCAACTTCAGAACTACCTACTGAAACACAACCTTATTTCTGACAGGCAATTTGGCGTTAGATCTCATCACAGCACAGCCAACATCCTCACTATTCTATCTCAGCAATGGTCCAACGCTTTGGATAGAGGACAAGAAGTAGGTCTTATTGCACTGGACATAAAGCGCGCTTTTGATAAGGTTTGGCATCGTGACTTAAGCTCCATGTTGAAAGGCAAAGGTATTTCTGGCAAACTGTTTACCTGGATAGAGAGCTACTTATCAAACAAAACGATCAAAGTTGTCCTGTCTGGCCAATCATCCTGCACCATTTCTATCAATGCATCAGCACCCCAGGGATCTGTACTTGGCCGACTGTCATTTTCAGTCTACATGACCTGGGAGATGACTGATTCTACCCTGTTCTGCAAGATAAGGTCCACTGACGATCCAGTGGCAACACAGACAAGCCTGAATAGAGACTTTGAGAGAATGAAGATGTGGGCCGACCAGTGGAAGGTGACATTCGAACCAACCAAGTGCAAAGCCCAAACAATCTCTAAGAAGAGAAACCCAGCTATCATAGACCTGTACTTTGGGAACCCAAAACTCACAGAGACAGATGAACTGGTGACTTTGGGAGTCACTGTTGACAGGAAGCTTACCTGGTCGAAGCACATATAAAACATCATGACAAGAGCTGGACAGAAGCTGGGAGCACTTAGAAGAGTCTCAACCAACCTAGACACTTCGGGGAGAGCAACGATCTACAAGGCTCAGGTACGCAGCGTAATGGAGTATGCCTAACTGAGCTGGCTGAACGCTCCGGCTACCTCACTCAGACTACTGGATCGGATCCAGAGTAAGGCTCTGCGCATCTTTGCAGTTGCTATTTTCTCTACTCAAATAGGTTGTATAGGTTGTATACCATAAATTCCACTGCTTTTCCAAATCTAGAGTTTGCTTCTTTCTTTCAGCGTGGTTCAGAACCTGCATGCCACCTGCATTGCCACACTGAATTGACTTGTTACAAGAGGAATCTTTATGATGATCTATCTTCACAGCATCATTGCCCCAGATTATGTCTGGATAATTTTTTTTCCCACAAAGTAAAGTCTGGTGATCGTGGAGAGACACACCTGTGAGAACCTGCAACAATCACTAATCCTGAATAATAATAGCCTCGCACATTTTTGTTTCGTTTTTTGTTTCACAAAAAAGTAGGAGAAAGTAGGAGAAAGTAGGAATTTTTGGGAAAAAGTAGATAAGTAGGAGGTTGTCTAAAAAAAAAAAGGAAAAAAGGTAGGAATTTGAAAGACTGTTTCAAGGTACCAAGCATGACCCCATTCATGTGAGTGGAGCCAATATATTGACATTTGATTAATGGTCACCTAAGATTCATACCTTTAATTTGTATTGACAATCTTCGAACATTTTTTCGGTTTTCTAATTTCCTTTTCGTTAATCTGTTTATGATCGAAGTATATTTTACATTTAGTCAACAAAGTTAACTTATACTTTTAAGAACATATTGCACATCAAATTAATACTACGGTTGATTTTAGTAGTCTTCTTCAAACAAATGTTGAAAATGAAAAACTAACTAAATCCAGCCACCTGTATCTGTTCATGCAGGAATGCATATCACATACACTCACCTCGATTACAAAGTTGGTGCATTAACAAAGTTAATAATGCTAGATAACAATTAAAAAGTTCAGGGTGGCAAGACATTACAATTTTTGAGGGCTCTACCCCCTAATTAGATATAATTTGAGACATATGACAGGGATCACATACTTCAAGCAGTTAAATATAAGATTTAACTTTATGCTTGCCAGGTTAAAATAATTAAAAATTATTTTTAGAAATCAAATTACTTATAGCTGTGTTCCCTACAGTTTCAGACATATCTTCTTGTAGAAATGAATGTCGCTTTTCCAAATGGACTTAAGATAAATATATATATTAAACAGAGGTTTGTACATCTTTTCAACATGTGGCCGATAAAAATTCTTTTCGAAAAAAAAAAAAAAAGTATTTTGACATTTCCATGTATAAACAGGGTAATTGCCATGCAAGACCCAATTCCAGTGTCTGTATCCTATTCAATAACAATTGATTGACATGCATGCTTTATGCAACCAAAGGATGTGGATATATATGACATATATCTAATTATAATTATAATTTTCAATAGAAATACATCTAGTTGTATTACCCTAATAGCATATATAACAAATAAAACAGAAATGCACCATGATATATGTAGAGGAAGAGCAAAATATTGTTTTGAAACAAGTATACCAATACCAAGAAAGGGATAAACCGATTTAAAGATTCACTAGCAATGTAACAATGAAATGACACCAGTGTTACAACAAAAATGACATATTTCATGCTGTATGAGAATATTTGCAAATATATTGCAAAATACTGAAGTTCTAAAAAAATTATTTACATATGTATAAAGTGATACGTAAATAATCCTTTCATGCTATGGTGACTCCATCTGAAATGTATCATATGGTATAAATAATACACATGAAACCCAACCAGTTTTTATGCATATCATAATGAAATTTGATGGATTTATTGATAAATATATGAATTTCCAAATACATGTATACAAAAAGAATAAGAGTAAGTTATGAGGACTTATGACAGTCACAACAAACTATTAAATTGACTTTGTAAAGGCAATCAAATATAAAAAGTGATCACTGCATAATCCCATTATCAGTATTCAAGCATTAAATAAAAGATATTAGATGGATTCAATGAATCATATAAATGAAATTCCAAATATAAAAACTTATACATGTACATTGTAATGACTTATGAGTGACAATAAAATACTGAAGTCAAATTTGTAAAGGCAAAGATATAAAGTGAGGTAAGTAATTCCTTCATCCTACAATAAATGACTCAATAAGTGACTCCACTGAACTGTATCACATGGAATGGATAATAAAAATAAAACCTGATCAGTATTCAAGCATATCAGATATAGCAACAACAAACAATGAAATTGGAAGGGTTTACCCCTTCTTCCTGAAAATATAAAGTGATGAGCAAATAATTCTTTCATGCTATGGTGACTCAATCTGAAATGTATCATATGGTATAATTAATAAAAATGAAACCCAACCAGTTTTTACGCATATCATAATGATATATAGCAAAAAACTAAAATTTGATGGATTTAATGAAACATATATGAATTATGAGGTCTTAATTATGACAGTCAAACTATTACATTGACTTTGTAAAGGCAATCAAATATAAAAAGTGATCACTGAATAATCCCATTATCAGTATTCAAACATTAAAAATGAATCATTAAAAAAATCATATAAATGAATTTACAAATATAAAAACTTATACATGTAAATTGTAATGACTTATGAGTGACTATAAAATACTGAAGTCAAATTTGTAAAGGCAATCAAAGAGATAAAGTGAGGTAAGTATTCCTTCATCCTACATTAAATGACTATTGGATGACGAACTATGGCGACTCCATCAAAACTCTGATAGGAAAAACAAAATATTAAGGTAGACTTTATGAAGGCAATGAAAGATATAAAGTGATCACTGAATAATCCCTTCATTAAAGAAAAATTACTATAAGGAACTATAGTGACTCCATCGAACTGTATCACATGGAATTGATAATAAAAGTATAACCTGATCAGTATTCAAGCATATCAGATATAGGAACAACAAAATATGAAATTGGAAGGGTTTACCCCTTCTTCCTGAAAATATAAAGTGATGAGTAAATAATCCCTTCATGCTATGGTGACTCCATCTGAAATGTATCAAATGGTATAATTAATAAAAATGAAACCCAATCAATTTTTATGCAAATCATAAAGATATATAGCAAAAAACTGATCACTGAATAATTAATAATTCCTTTATCCTAAAACGAATAACTATAGTTGACTTTGTAAAGACAATCAAGATAATAATAATTCCTTGATCCTCAAACTACGGTGACTCCATCAAAACTGTTAGGAAAAAAACACAATTATCGAGGTAGCCTTTGTAAAGGCAATCAGAGATATAAAGTGATTAGTAAATCATCCCTTCACTCTAAAAAATGACTATGAGGAACTATGGAATTGAGTGGATTATATAAATGAAACTTTATCAGTATTCAAGCATATCTTGAAGATATAGCAAAACAAAAATGACATTGAAAGGGTTAACAAGGCTTCCTCATCAACATATAAAGTGATGAGTAAATAATCCCTTCATGCTATGGTGACTCCATCCGAGCTGTATCACATGGTATGATTAATAAATATGAAACAAAATCAGTCTTTGTGCATATCATAAATAAATAGGAAAAACTGAACTGAAATTTGATGGATTAAATGAAACATATATGAATTTCCGAATACATGTATAACTAGATGGATTCTTGACTGAGAAAAGTCGAATATGATGACACCAACATTGCACAAATTATATATCAAGTCTAAATGAATATGCACTGAATAACTATGTCCAAATATAACAATGTGTATATTATAATGACTTAGGAATGTCGCATCAAAATACTTAAGTCCCTTTTGTAAAGCCAATCCCATCATCTTCAAATAAACAACTATAGGATAAGGTACTCTGGTGACTGCATCTGAACTGTATATGATATGTCTTATGAGAGAAAATTAATTTAACATGGGGTACTTTCTTGTGAAAGCCAACAAAAAGTCATCCATTCTTGCAAATGAAACCCAATTACTATTCAAGCATACCTTTAATATATAGTGAAAACTGAAATGGGATGATTGAATGAAACATATATGAATATCCAAATATTTAAAAAAGTATGAGTGTCATCAAAAATATATTATGAGAGAAAACTAATTTAAACATGTGTTACTTTCTTCAATTTACGTGATGCACGTGATGCAGTCTTCTGTTTAGTCCGATCCCTGTTCAAAAATGTAATTGTGTAGTGAATTCTCATGATTAGATATTTTTCTACCACCACATCACGGAATTCCTGCGTGCAGAAGAGTTTGTCACTTCCTGTAGGTGTATGAGCAAGAATGGATGCCTTTACTTTGGCTTTCACATTTTCCCCATAAATGTAGGTGTTCATGGCATGTGTATATGAAGTCTCAACTTCCACAAGCCACTTCAGGAATGAATCTGAAGGGACCGTGAGTCCTCCAAAATCACAATCACTCATACTCCATGCCTTGAAATTAATGAAAAGGTCACTTTGCTCATCAACAAACTTCTTGTCAGATGCCATCCTAGAATAACAAATAAGGCACTTGTGTGTGAGGCAGCATTTCCGGATTAAATATCCCCCTACATAAGAAAGAATATGTATATCAACATGATCATCATGAAAGGGGATTTCAAATAATTTTGTTGGTGTAAAGCCATGTCTTGTCATGCTAGATGAGAGACAGGTCATCTAGATCCAATAGAAATGTATTTAAGTCAGGCAGACAGTTCTGGCCTGTCACCGGCATTATAAGATGGTCCACCATGATGGCTTTCAGGGCCGCCTAAAAATGATAGGCAGAGGGATTGTCACGGTCTCCGCCTCTTGACCTAATTTGTGAAAATAAGTTCTCTATTGCACAGTCCTGGTTGAGCCTGCTTGTAAACAAGAAATCGAATTTTGCAGTAGAATGAAGGTGTCCCCATATGCCAATGACAGAGTTAATGGAAGTCACCCAGCCATCTAAGAACCAGACTTTGTATTTCCTGCCTATCTTCCAGGTCTTGAACCACTCCACAGCTTCTTGCCATAATTTAATATGGCAAGAGCCTTCTCTAACAGGTTTCGTGCACTCTTTTTTGGCCTTGGAGGATCTGGAATTTAATGAATCAAATATTTCATCTATTTTGCAACAAAATTCTGAGGTAAAAACATCCTCCGGAGATAACCCTCTAAGGGCACAGTGTGTCTAAAGTGCAGCCCCCACAGTCCTGCTCAGTACCTGTGCTGCATAGCAAACCCGCATCTTTGAAAAGGAGGACAAATTAAAATGTTGACAGGTTAGTTTGGGGGCAAATTTAATATTTCTTTTTTGGTCTTCATTGAAAAAATCTGTGATATGTGACCATTTGGCCATATTTTCTCCTTCAAATGAAGTGTCATACTTTTCAAGGTTGTTCCGAGTACTTTTCAGTAGATGTGGTACATCGTAGAGGCAAAATATCTTGTGAGAAAAGTAAGAAAATGATGTATTATCGATTGTTATGCCGAGATTTTTTGAAAAGGGCCCTGTTGTTTGGGCCTTGGTCACACACCAGTGCAACTGGGTGCAATCCAAGGCTGATGAGGTCTCCCAATTCTCGTTTAACAATTCTCTCCAGCATGCCTCCTGCAATGCCACCCTGTGAAAGAAAAAAACCTATCGGTTGCTTCCAATCTGCAGACAATCCTCGTACCATGACGACCAGGGCCTGGTTTGCAACGCTCGGAGTACCCCCGAAAGGTCCAAAGTGGTGCCAGAACCATCTGGAGTGTCTGGCTCTGCCACATCTGGAGTGTCTGGCTCTGCCACAGGCTCTGCCACATCTGGAGTGTCTGGAGTGTCTGGAGTATCTGGAGTGTCTGGCTCAGCCACATCTGGAGTGTCTGGCTCTGCCAGAGGTTCTGGCTGTAGTGGGACATGTGTGTAGCTGTGATCTAGACTCGTTATAAAAGGAAAATAAAATATTAATATGGTTATTGAGGTGATAAATGTGATAAATGAAAACACACAGAAAAGGATATTTTTCATAATTGATACATTAATAAAAAAAATATATATACATACTGTTTTTCATTGCTAATTTCTTTATTTTCATCATAATAATGACTTTCAATACACTTACACGTTTTCTTTTAAAATTAATAAAACTTAATTGATGAATGACTTTATCCTAAGAGTAAGTAAAACAAACCAAAAAGCAAACCACATTCATTGTTAAAAATAATATTACATTATACATAATACATGCTTATTTAAACCAGAAAACATGCATAAAATAAATTTTCAAATATAAATTTTATAACAAAATAAACAATAACACATGTTTAGTAAAGTAATTATTCAAACTAGAAATAAGAAATTACTCCATTTCTTCTACAGTACATGTACATGTAGTCTATTACTCATAATTTTAAAAAAACTACAGCGTCGAGATGGCTTAATTTACATAAATAGGCACTCTCTGTGTAATAAATTGTCAATCACATGTCAATTCCACTGCAGATCCTGGACCCTTAATGTGGGCGGGGCGTAAAGTGGCTGCTAAGTGAGATTTGGCATCAGAAAGTTAGTTTTAAAATCACTACAATATTTGTTCATGGATATTTATTTCGACAGACACGTTTTTATACGTTATCAACTAAATAAGTGGCACAAAAATGATTTAATACATTATTCATAGAAATAATGTATTATTGTGGCATATTGGCAACAACCTCCCTTGATTCAGGCTGTGTGATTAAATATGCCAACAATGACACATTATTCATTTACTTACCTGCCATATATGCTATCCAGTTATATTATAAAAAGTAACTGATTGAGTGACAGGAGTGCCTGGATAGAGAAGGCTGAGTGATCATTTATATAAATAAAATCCCTGTTCACATAAAAAAAAAATAATTGTTAGTCACTCAAAATCTACATAAAGCTTTGAAAAAAATCATTGTTCGTCTGTGGAAGGATGATCAGAGCTGTATAAAAAAATACAGAATATGAGTTATAACTCAAAATTGAACAAGTTTTATTTTGTATACATCATGATCATAATTGTATTGAAATAAATAATAGACATCTAAAATACATGCATTCACAGATATTCTGAGGTACATTTTAATGTAATATAAAGCGTAATTACATTGATAATTATTGAGATGCTCCTTTTTTGTTGTTGCAATTTATACTTTCAAAATATTGCATTCAATATAGACAGAAAAGATAAATTCTGGTAACATGCATGATTGAGAGACGAAAAATAATATAAAATAGATAAATCATATATAAAGAATATAAAATAGCTAAAATCATATGAAGAATATAAAATAGATAAATCATATGAAAAATTAATCAAGACGATACCATACATGAAATAAAAATAAATAAAAACAAACACAAAATGAAAAATACACACATGACTTTAAAAGAGAACTCAAGATACATAGAAATAAAGTGAAAGAAATAGCTTTCTGTCTGAAGGTGGATTTGAACCACCCTGCTCAAAGCAAGAGAAAGAGCAGTACCAAATTCAGACTTATGATTCAAATAATACAGGAAATAATAAACATATAATCGATCTCTCTAACACATGCATGATTTGTTGTTGTAAATTAACCTTGAGCACTAAGTTGATATGTACATTTTTAACAAATTTAACATTTCTCACATGATGATTTATAAAAGTGATCCTGCTGGTAGCCATAATTTTCCAGTATTTTTGGTATTAAAAATAAAATAATGGAATAACCTACAAAATTTAAAATACTTAAAAGTTAAAATGGAAGTGTTCCAATTGAGAAAGTTCCACTAAAGTCAGTCTAATGGCTTGCTACCACATTGCACTTTTGCTCATTACTTGGATTACATTCATTGACTGAGGAATGTTCACTTAAGTTAGTTCACATAGGTATTGGATCACTTTTATAAAACCTCAAACTAGAAAAAAAAAAGTTCACAACTATAAAGGAAATATTTGGAATAGGGTGATGCTTACCAAGAAGGTGTGCTGGAATGAGAAGCTTGGGGATCGCGCATGGGCGCAAGCGTTTTCTTGTCTCTTGGTTAATGAAAGATGCATCCCAAAAGTGTGGGCTGCATATCCTTTTGTTTTTGATTTCAACGGATGATAGGTCAAGACGGTCAGGTCGTCTGATGGAAAGTGCCCATACAAATGACCTTTAAGGAAAGGAAAGCAAAATCAAATTGGGTAAAACTTTGAATTCGAAGATGATTTGGCACACTGGAAAAATGCAAACTCTAAATTAATAGTTTGATACGAAAAATATATATGCTTATAGGTGTGATTATCAAATATAATTTGTTAGTACCTAGCACCTCCTTCACTCCAGCTGTCTCCAGTCCACGCCTCTGGAGCTCAACCTTCAATTCCTTCATCTTGAGACGC
>JAUELG010084320.1:0-10835 GCA_031471515.1 Dendraster excentricus | reverse complement strand
TTTGCCAACAACAGCAGGCTGTTTGTCTACTACACCGCCTACCTGACATCTGGTGATTACATCAGGATCAGCGAGTACCAGCTCATGTCAAACGACTCCAATAGAGTGAATGTGTCAACAGAGAGGATCATCCTTGATGTTGAGCAGCCTGCTGGTAACCATAATGGAGGACAAATGCTGTTTGACGAAGACGGATACATGTATGCTTTCCTCGGCGATGGCGGAAAGGGAGGGGACCCTTTTGGAGAGCATGGAAATGCTCAAAATCTGTAAGTGTGTGTGTTAGGTAGATTTTTTATTAATTTGACATCAACATTTGAATAAATTTTTACAAAGATTATCCACTCATTTATTATTGCCAAATTTGTTAAATGAGTTGAATATATAATATATAAAAAAGAGCTTTATGCTGGTTAGAAAACTTAAACTAGGAGATTACATGTGTGGATATGATACACTGCAGTTTGGCAATTTGAACTAGGCCAGTTTGTGCGCAGTGCATTACACTGAGCTGGTATGTATTTTATACCATGCTTGGGGAGTTCACTTTTCCCACAAGTTGGCACCGCACATTTGATTTATGTGTCTTAAGTACCTAAATTAAACACCATTATTATGATATGGATGTAATTAATAGCACCTATGATATGCTTGAATTAAAGTATCTTTTGCACTCTCTTGTAGCCAAACCCTTCTTGGTTCAGTCATCAGAATTGATATTGATCATCAGGAAAACGGTATGCAGTATGCCATCCCACCAGATAATCCCTTCGTCGAGTTTGACAACACTACCAGACGACACGAGATTTACGCCTATGGCACCCGCAACATGTGGCGTTGCTCCTTCGACCGTGGTGATAGAGAGACCGGGTATGGTGCAGGTCGAATCTTCTGCGGAGATGTTGGGCAGTCAAGCTATGAAGAGGTGGACATCATCGTGAAGGGTGGGAACTATGGCTGGAGGGGCAAGGAAGGCTTTGCATGCTATGACAACTCCATGTGCAATGACTGGCTAGGTTAGTCGATATCTCAAATATATTTAAACTTTGAAAAACAGGTTCAAGACTAAGTTCTTTGTTTATTCATTTGTTTATCCTCATTGCAAGATTATCTTTTTAACTTCATAAACTGCATTGTCTGTCTTCGTATAATGATTAAGCCTCTCACTAAATGAAATTTTTTTAATTAGTAAAAAATGAGTAATAAGAAAAATGCATAAATTTGTGTATTTCTGTGCTTTGAAAAAAAAAAATGAAGACCAATACATTCCTTGCTCAAGGAAATTTAAATGATATGAACATACACATTCTCCCTGCTTCTCTCACCATACACAGAGAATGAAGTCCTCCCCATCCATGCCTACCCTCATACAGTGGGCAAGTCTGTGATTGGGGGGTATGTGTACAGAGGATGCCAATACCCAAACCTCAACGGCCAGTACATCTTTGGTGATTTCGTGTCAGGGTGAGTATTAAATCAAGAGCTTAAAACAATTGTACTAACTGTCTTCTATCCAGGTGCTCCACAGCTTTCAAATTGGTGTTGAGCAAGTAAAATTCATAAACTGTCTATTTGGATGCCCATTGTGTCTCAATACAGTAACACATTTAATTTATTGCGTGTACTGGCAAATGGTGGGAAACTCCGCTAAGAAGAATATATTTCTTTTGAAGTTTTAGTTTCACTTAACTGCACACAAGGCTGTTCCAGGTTGAAGAAATTGGGATTTTGGGGGTATTGTAAATGGTCTGAGCTTGCAGGAAAACTTGAAAATATGCAGTCATATGAGAAACATGAATACAATGAAATTTAATTTTAATCATGTTTTTTTGTGCAGAAAACTTTTTGAGCTGTCACAGAATCATGAGTATGGGGAATGGTCCAGCAGAGAGATATGTCTGGGAGATAGAAAGTTATGTGCAGTCAAAATGGTTGGGACATCTCCAAAGTGGATTTTTTGATCCAATTTGATAGCTTGGAATTAAAATTGTAGTGCATACACTTAAACTCCATTTTGTTTTATTTCCAAGAAAACTGTTTGAGCTGACGGAGAATCGTGAGTATGATGAATGGTCGAGCAGAGAGATCTGTATGGGGGACAGCACTGTGTGTACAGGGAACATGGTGGGGACATACCCAAAGAGCGTCCTTTCATTCGCAGAAGATGAGGCAGGTTGGTACAAGTTTGACACAATTTTATTAAAAGTCCAAATCATCATGTAAAGGGTTTTCTAAAAATAAGAAACAGGTATATAAAGAAACCCAGGTCAATTCAGTATATGGCTCAAACTTTAAAAGGATCAAAATTTTGTTTACATTTACGTAAACCGTGTTGAAAGGCTGATACAATTTATATTGGTGTGTAATATGTCCTGGGTATTGTGTGAAAATTGTAAGTTAAATGGGCATTATAGTGTATAAGGCAGACCAATGAGAAAAAATGCAAAGTGATATTCATTATTTCCGGACTGAATTTGTAAACTGAGTGAATAGTTAAACATCTGAAGCAAAACCTGTCTCATGCTTCTATTGTTAATACAAATATATATGACAAGGTATGAGGGAACTAGTATAATTAAAGATAATTAGGATTTTGACTTTCTAGATTACTTTGACACATGTTCACTTGATATTGATACCAATTTAAACCAAGTTAAATTCAGTCCATGGATTACTAACAGTAATGACGTAAGAGGTGATTTAACCCAGAATTGAATTCACAGTTCAGAATTCAGGCACAAATCTCTTGTTTATTTTTATTTTGTACCGAGCGCAGGATATCTTTTGCTGGATGGGATTATAATAATGTTGGGTAATCCAAAGAAAATAGTATTTGTCCGTACATTTATGCTAGTATGTCTTATAGTTCCTTGCATTTGAATTAGTACAATCTTTTAACTGAGTATTTTTCATTTGTATCACATTTTGTATGTTTAATACTCAGCTGAAATTTAGCCTTCTTGGCTACAATGATTAAATAGAATAATTCCTTAGATTGAATTGAATTAAATTTAGATTCATGTGTGATCACGGGTTTGACTGTACCTTGTAGGTAACCCCAACAACTTTCCGGAGGAAAGGTAAACCTGTGAGTTTGGGTCAGATTGTTTTAAGTGGCTCGGTGGCAACTTTTTAACTTTCCTTTCTGTTTACTTATTGAAACAAGTTCTTGCTTTGACCTTCTCATGGTTGGGTTTATGTGACATGATAAATAATATTCATTTGAAAGGCTCTACCACTCTCCACTATTTTTGTATATAATGGTTTCATACATTAAACAACAACAAATAATTACCTATTGTATGAGGTTTTTATGTCTGTTAGAGTTAATGGGTGTTTGTGGAAATTTAGGTGGTAAATATTAATTTTTCCTATAATGCTAAATGTTTAAGTGCCAGGAGATTATACATTGTAAATGTTTATGCTCAATTGCTGGTCAAGGCTAAATATGGCAGCATTGTATGGTGATAATGCGACCTGCAGGGTAAAGTGAACAAATTAAATTATTATGGTGAAGGTTTGATGAATGGTCAAATATCTACTAGAGCATTTAAAGGGGACCACCATGTAAGGAACGTACAACGCAGGGTTATGGGTTTATAAGAACGGTTGTTGATATTAAATAGATTGTAAAATACATAGATATTTGGGTCATATTATCGGCTAAATTATATGAATAGAATTAATTGTTATAATTGGTTTTCAAATCATGAAAAGTGTTTTCTGTGATAATGGTTACAATTATACATCAATTGCATAACACAGGTCTCCAAATTATTACTGGCCAGCTTGCCTGGGATCATAAAGAATGAGCTTTAATTGGGCCACCAGAAATTAATTAATTTGTCTGGCTAAAATTCAGTAACAAAATATGGTAAGCCTTGGTGATGGTTTTTACTTTGCTTTAGGGCTACAAGTTTCTGATTTGGGGCAACTGTGATTGTAGCCCATAGGCAGTATGCTACTAGGGGATACTTTGGATTCAGCAGCATATTGCTGCTGCTGCTGCTGCCATGTCATATTGTTGTGTGCGCTCTAACTACCACATTCCTTGACAGATTTCTTTCAAATTTTGTATCTAGAGACCTGTGTATATTGGTATAATCTACATGCACATTTTTAACCTTTGGTGATGCTGCCCCCGAGAGTTTCGTCTTTAAGGGTAAAAGGCCAGATGTTAATTTGTTTTGCTTCAAACAAAATGTGCATACGCATCAAATAACAATTATTATGTGACCCATTTGTGGTCAGCACCCCCCCCCCCCTTTCAAAACCTTTCCGCTGCCCCTGCAATGGCAAGTGACTGGTGGATTACTGTTGAATTTATGTACATTTTCAATCTATTTTGGTTATTTTGCTTCTATCGATCTGGCATTCGATATATATTTCTTTGTTTTTCATGTACAGGTGAAATGTACCTCCTATCAACAAGTGATCCAAGAACCAGCAGTGCTGAAGGAAAAGTCATGAAGATCATTGATCCTAGAAAGTGAGTGCCTCCACCCCATAAACAACAAAAAAATAACAGAAAAAAAAACGATATTGAATAAATGCATGAATGAATGAATGAATGAATAGATTAATGAATGAATAAATGATAACATGAATAAATAAAATTAAATGTTATCATAAATAAGTAGATGAATAAATACATAAACCCAAAGGATAGAAATCACCAAATTGATGCAGCATTTCGTAATAATTGATTTAAACATATATAAGGAAACTGACCAAAAATGTATTGTGGTTTCACTATATACCCAAGTTGATTTCTAAATGGTTTGACTGTTTTGTGCACTAATAAAAAGTTCCGATGTGTAAGTTTAAAGAATGTGATTTTATTACTTTGGCGCTTTGTTGGAAAAGCAATTCAAATGCTATTTTATTTTGCCATGCCCAGGAGAGGTAATCCAGAAGAATGTTTGCAGGACATAATAGATGTGGACATCCAGGGAACCATAAGCCCCTTTGAGCCCTCTCCTAAAGGTAATTTCAGTATTTCATATCAAGTTAAATGGTAAATAATTTGAATTATGCATGTTGATTGACATTGATTTTAAAGTTATCGTTGTGTACCCCATGATTTTGTTTTTTTTTGCATTGCTGAAAATGACCATTAATTTCCTAATAACATTTATGTTGCTTCATTTTCATGCTTGTGTGTGTATTTTTTAACTGAATCGCCAAATATGTACATTTTACATGTACATTGCTAGGAATAAAACTCATTTTTGTCTAACTTACCTAACAGCTGCATGTATGTTTAGATTTTTTTTTTTGATGATGGGGGGGGGGGGGGGGATCACTGATTCTATTTCAAGTGAAATGAAGCCCTGAAAATTTTGATTCATTTTCAAATAGTTATTACATATAACAGAGGTATAGCTTTACAAAGTGTGTATGTTTTTGTCTCACTTCTTTTTGATGTGATATCTTTGTGTGATTACATATTGGATGTGCATGCTTTTTCCATCTGTATTTTATTGTTAAACAAAAATGATACTGTTTCTGTTTTTTTATATAAAAAAGCACAAATAGGAAAATTAATTATATAACTTCATATTTTAAGCTTTTGTTTCAATACTCTTATTTAAAAATTATGGTACAATTTTAAGTTTAACACACAAATGCTTAAAAAAAAAAAAAAAAAAATTATACTATGAAAGAATACCTACCTGCATAAAAGTTTTGAAAGCCTGAATTGAATATGCCTTCGCACAAGGACAATGTTTACTTGTCATTTGCCTTCACAGTTAAGTTAACTCTTTAAATGATTATATATCACATCTCAAAGTCAACCAAGTTCCTGGTATGTAATCAAAAGTTACATTTCTTTTGAAACTATTTTTTTCTACACAATAACATTTAATTTTAGCTAGAAGCATTATATATCAATTACCTACCTACACTGTTGTAAAATCATATTGACCCATAAACTGATATATTTCAAATTTCAAGTTTGTATATATAGCTCATCTAACTTTTGAATGTTTTATTATGTTGAGTCATAGTATTTATTTTGTGTTATGAAGTCAAGTCTTGAAAAGTGTGTATTTATTATTAAATTTGTTTGAAATTAAAAGTAGAAAATAGTAAATTGTTAACAAAGTTAAGACATCTAAATATCTATGTAAAGAGTATCTTCATAAACCCTGGCTCAAACATTTTGTGGACCAGTCATGAATCTCTGACATCTTTTATTTTCCAGAATATTACATCATGTTGGTATGAATTCCATCTCCCCTATTACCCTCGCAAACCTCCCAGTCATTCAAAATAGCCCCACTAATATGCTGCATATATATAACATGCTATATATTCCTGCTTGTCTTCTAACCTGCCATGTGTGCTACAGGAAGTGCCGCCTGTTTGACCTTTCACCCCGCTCACAACATACAACTGCTTGTCATGGCTTTGCTTATTGGCTGGTGTGGAATCCATTTTTTACTTTCAGTACCGACTAAGGATGGGTAAATCTCAGTTTGATATTAACTTGTTTAAACTACAGTCAACTGTGCCAAAGTCAAATAATCGCCTAAGTCAAAGGTCTATTCAAGTCCTCTTCTCTTTATGTTCTATTGTGGAATAGAAAATTGGAATTGGCACATTACAAGACCACTTTATTATTGTTTCTATTGTTTTTAACCCCTCATAAGTCAAATGTTTTTTAAGTCAAAGCTATTTCTTCAGTCCCAATAGGCTTATAAGCAGATTTTACTGTATTTGATTTTGATATATAATATGCATTCTCTTTCCACAACACAAGTATTTGTGGGGGACCAATGGGTCCAGAATGGGTTAAGCAAAGAAATGATAAGTAGCCTAGGGATAAGTATTGTTTGGTATTTAAGGCTATAGGAATAACCAAATATGTATTGCCACATTTCTGTAGTAGCATCCTGTCCGTGATGGCTGCAAATTTAGTATATGTTGAAAAGAAGAAAAATTGTTGCTCACCTGGATGCACATCTGTTTTTAGGTTCTAAACATCTTTAAACTCCATGGTCCATTTCAAGTTGCAGTTGAACTCTTAAACAACAGCAAATTAAATTCTCATTCATGATGAGCTGTTTCCATTTTATATCAAAACATTTTTCCTGAAATATGCTATGGAATATGCTATGAAGTATGCATAATTAATTGATTTATTGCCTTTTGGTTCTCTCAAATCAAAATCTTTTCTTAATTGCATATTTTTAATCATCCAAAGTTTATTAAAGCATATTTGTCTGCCATACCGGCATTTTAACAAGAACCATGCAACCAAATGCTTTTACATCCTCAGAATCTGCCCGATGCCCCAAACGATGTAAGGGAGACTTCCAAGACATAAGCAACACCACGTACTGTGACGCAAAGTATGGTGAGTTTTTACCAAAAGTTACTGATTTCAATTCCTGCTTTTATTGTAAGCCAATATTGAACATTGATACTAAGACGTAGCTACGGGGGTGGGGTGGGGGAGGCACATGTCCCTCCAATCATTCTGAAAACAACAATAGAAAACATAAGGGGACATTTAGGTGTGCCCCAATAATTGTGGGCGACTGGACCTGGTCTCAGTTTTTGCGGTCTTGGTCTTGGACTAGATATTTTCAACGACTCAACTGTCATACAGTAATAGGTGTAAAAGCTGACGCCAATTTTCGCTTTCTTAACCAGGAAAAGCTGTTGCAGTGAAACTTTCACAAATCATTCAGACATACAATACGATGACTTTGTTATAGAATTGAAGTCTAAAATATCCTTTTGGACAATATCTGACAATTTACAGGTGCTCCGTTCAATTTACATTATAATTCAATCAATTCATTTGACCCACCCATTGTACAGTGATAATGGAACTGTGCACAAGATTGAGCAATTCAACAATCTAACTTTATGAAGCTCCAACTCACAACTGCACCAGGAAAACTGTCACATGGACATCTGCTGACCAGATAGACAAAATGTTCTTATCTTTACCTTTTTATCACTTTACCCACTAAATTTACAGTGATAACGGGCACAGTGCACAAGATTCAGCACTTCAACAACGAGCTGCGCACCACAGTGATAGTCAACGAGATCCACAAGAGGTCATACACCCTGCCCGCCATCAGGAGCAGGTTGACCATCTCCCAGTTTGGCCGCTCGGCTAGGTGTCGCTGCCCGAACCTGGAAGTCGGAGAGAAGTACTTCATCATGGGGAGCTACAAGTCGGCATGGCGACAGTTCATCCTGCTTGAGTCTTCCATTGTGAGGCACTACCACTGGCATCGGTCACTCTGGGTGGAACAGTTGAATAGTGAGTGCAGGGCTATCACCATGCAGGAGTTTGCCAACAAGTTTAATTAGAAAGTTTGATTAGAACTAGATTAACCCATTGCTTACAGGAACCAGGTAGGCTGTGTACAAAGTCTATGAGGATTTCAGAATCTCATAGTGAACGGGTTAACCATTAACTGTAAATTGGTTTGATCACAGTTTAAATAAAATCTGTCCTGATAGCCTTCCATTTGTGGGTGTGTTCACTGGCACCAACTCTTTATGGTCTACAGCTGAATAGGGAGTGTAGGACTCTGACCATGTAGTTGGATTAGAAAATTTGTCTTAACAAAAAATCTATTTGATTCATCAACAATTTGGCACAGTGATGATTATCGTCTGTTGCCAGCATCTCAAATTCATTGACTGCACCTGACTTGTGTGTAGGGCTCTAAGTATGGAGCAATTTTGCAATGAATATCATTCGAAGCCCATTTGTGATCTGTTTGAATGATGGTAAGCGTGATTTGTCTTTACATAGATTCAGTTGTAAAGCACTACTAGTCAGTGCCATAGGGTAAAACTGTGTTCCACCACAAAATGGGCATTATATTTTTTAATGTAAAAGTCTTGATCATAGAAGTAAAAGGGCATTACTTACTTTGCCTTTAGAAAGGATATATTATCATAAAAGTATGTCTTTGTAATGCATTTATGTATACAGAAAATCATGTTTGAGTCTTTCAGCTTTTATATTTGTAAGCTGAAATTAGATTTCAATCAATGTGAGTTTGATTAAAGTGAAGGAGATGAGATTGTTATAAATAAAGGAGCAAGATCAAATTATGATGAATATCATGTTATTGAACGTTAATTTTACAAGAATAATTAAAATTATATGATATATCAATTAAATGTTGAAAGCAACTAACATGTAAAGTCATGTAACTTTTAAATCATTCCTGATAATTGTATTTTACTGCCAATAATGTGTACTTAATAAATATATGCTGTATTAATTTAAAGAGTGCGTTTGCTATGCAGACATGAACAAGTACTTATTGATATCAGTCAGTTCATATTACATAGAAGAAATTATTGTGGTATTGCTGGAATTAAAAAATGCAATAAACTATTTAAATCTAAAGTGAATTTTATCATCAATTTAATAGCATATATATACAGTTTTTTAATAAACTATATTTTGAAGCACTTTTTAAACTCTAAAATGAAGTATAATGTATGTTTTATGTACATGCACTTTCAGGGAAAAGATAAATTCATTAACAAAAATGTATATCCTTATTAATGTCTTCCATTCTTATTGTAAGATAAGAGTCAGGCAAGACAATGAAATCAAGAATAATGTGCTTTTTATAAATCACAAATAAAAATCAAATTTATATTTTTGAATCCGATAATTATTCAATGAATGCTGTGCATTTTAGTCATGTTTCTGATATGAAATTAAAAGAATATATTGCCTAATCATGCAATCATGTTTCTATTTGTTTTACGTAAAAATGTATGTGAGTGGAATCTTGCATGGAATAAATATAATATGATGTTGGCATTTAATTACATTTTTAAGAGCTCTGATAATACAAAACCCCATTATAACAAGGTGATTTTGATTGTCAAATCTCTCTTATTCATCATCTACAATATTGCCCATATCAATTCTCAAGAACTGAAATATCACTATTTTGTCAATATGCATGCACTAGTGGGCTGGCGTGTATTCTGAAAACAATTTTAAATATTATTGTCTTAAGAATGTCATTAAAATATACTGTACCTATGGAATAGCGACGTGCTAAAATATATTTTAGTGACGTAGATATAAAGGTAGATGAAATACATTCTTCCGAATCTCCCCCTGGTATGTGATGCCAGGTTTATGCCCCGCCCACATTGTCCCATTGTTTGCTTCCTGCTGTTCCAGATGGGTATAACATGGCGGATTTGGCTGATTGAGCATCATACGCAACCATTACAGCAAAACCCCGTTATAACGAGGTAGTCGGGACCATCGATTTTACCTCGTTATAAGCAGTACCTCGTTATAAATGGCAGAATCAACATTACACATTAACAATCGGGACCTAGGATTTTCCTAGTTCATTAGATTGCGAGAGAGAAATATTGGTGAACATGCCATTTGTAAAATCTCAAATATAGCTACATTAGTACAATTATGCCATATCTTGGGGAGGTGGCCATTGTGGGGGGGGGGGGCGGTGTCCCCTAGATTCTAGCCCTTCCGCTAGTTGCCTGCTCAGGTTGGTGCCTGGGTCTATGTATCCTCTTTGACATTTAAATGCAATATTTTACTGTCTGCCAGTAGTACTAGCTACAATTAATAAAAGAGGCCATGAAAACCCTAAATTTGATGATCATTTACAACCACATACATGATCATACTGATTAGATCAACAAATCTAGCGCTTTCAAACAAACAGGCCCATTTACATGTTAATTGTTGCGTACTTTTTTCCCGGGGGGGGGGGCACTCATGTATAAAGTCAGACGGGTATGTGCCGCTTAAAAGAACCCCCTTTTCACGTCCGATCGCTGCTCTAAAGATA
>JAUELG010084319.1:0-17301 GCA_031471515.1 Dendraster excentricus | reverse complement strand
GTCGCTTCTTCGGTAGTCTGTTCTGGTGTTGTTGCTTCTTTGGTAGTATATACTACTGTGTTGGAATACCATGACAATAAAAACAAAATGATCAAATATTTAATGGTGAAGTTCGTGTTATGTTTATTCTATAAATGAGGTTATAATGGAGGGCAGAATGAATGGTAAAATAGATTTTTCAAATATTGCTATATAACTACATAATGATATGGCAAGTTTGTTTATAATAATGATACGTAATTACTTTTTTGGTTTGTAGTAAATTCTACTTTCATTAAAGGCTAGTCTTCGGGTTTAATTAAAATCTAGTTCATTGATATTAGTTTTGTTATTTAATCTAATTGAACTTGAAAGAAACGCGACGGATAAACTTCATTACTGGGCAAAGCTTTTACATTGCTTTCGCGATAAGCTGAAACTATACTGCCATTGTTTGTATCAAAAAAACAAAAACAAAACATTGTTAGCGTCACGACAAACACACGGACAGTGCTGAGATGTGGACATTGAATTTAATAGGTTTTAGCGGCAAACGCAACCCACCAAATTATCGACAATACATTCACAACTGTATGAACATATGAACCTGACATATGAGTATATAGTAGGAATAGTCTCATCAACACACTCAGCGAGTTAATGCTGTGATACCATGATGTACGGGGATGTACGTTACCATACCAAAACATGGAAACAAACAACCCTAAAGACCTACACACTTAGATAATATGACACTAACCTGATTTCGTGGTCATCGGCACAGCCACACATTCGTATCCCGCTGGACTTATCTGACACACCTCACCGCCGACACACCTCCCAAAGCAAGGGTCTACTCAGCAACAACATAAATAACATAACAACAACGTTGATGATACAGCAAAGGAGTCATGGAACAAAACATGTCATTTTTTTGTTGTTGACTCGCATATTATGTGACTCAAATGTTATACTATACAATCACCTCTCGTGAGCTTGGTAGATTACTTGTTTTACTATGATAGAAAGGAAATGTTAAGACCTTTTGTATATCATATCATGGACCCTAGTAACCATTTTAAAATGTACAAATCGGTCGGAAATAAACTGATTAAAGAAAATGTTTTAGCGGAGAGGTAGAAGGTGTAACGACGCTTGTTAGCTAAATCGAGTTTCTGGGAACCATGATGTGGACTAACGCCTTCTCTATATGATGTCAACTCTTCGAGTTCTTAGTATTGCTAACTTTTAAAAATGTGTATAACAAAATTAAAAAAGGGAGTTATAATTGGGTTTCTAACCCTAGGTTACCAAATTCTATGATTTTCTCCGTAATACACATAGGGAGAAAAAGGCATTTACTTTCTCAACCGATAAAATTGCATTTGTAGATCTAGAGTCGTTGTCGTCATAAGATGCATTGGATCGTTATCATATTTACTATACCCTACGTCTGGCAAATCTTATGTGTCTGAAAGCGGCCAGACGAGTTTCATATCGGTTTGTATCTGACATGTGTCACCACTATAGGTTATTACACATTTGCATGTATGGTTTGAAATTAAACGTCAGGCCGGAAATGCGCCTTCCTATCATTTCTATGAATAGTTAAGGCAATACCAAGAGGAATATCCAAATGATTTTCTCAAGAACAGATATAAACAAATCACCATAATAAAAAACTTGCAACTCACCGGGGCATGGAGTTGTGAAGGGTGGAACAGGCGCCAGACATATACACTCTTCCCAAATGCATTGCTCCGTGTCAGGGTCGCATGAGTCACAATTATCTAACATGGACAAATGGTACATAAAATGTTAAAAATAGGTAAGTTAGTTGACTAACATGATAGTAAAGTATATTGTTAGGGAAATACCCATTTGTGGAAGCCGGGGCTTTTTAGGTGTATTCAATGCTCAACGTTATATCTGGATTTAAATACATTGTGTTCTATGGTAATACTCATCAACGCCTGTTCAGCATCTAGATGAGGTTAAAGCATAGAACTGTTATACAGTTCTATGCGGTAAGTTCCTGGAAAGGAACTAAACTGTTTCGAGAGCCACCTTGAACTGCTCCAAAGAAGGCAGTTCAACGATGTTCTGTGTTGTTTTACATTTTTGAATAAATGAATGAACAACTAATTATAAAAAGAAAGTGTCAATTTGTATAATGCACACAATACATGCATCATCTCTGTTAAATCACTATCTCTTTCATTATCTCGGCCATGTCATGTTGTTATAGAGTACAATGCCGAGCCGCTCACAATGTGGGTTTATATCCCCTCCCTTTGGAGCATACAGGTTTAGGTTTAAGCTTGCATTCACTCACTTCTTGTACCACCTTACTTTAATCTGTTCAAATATAATGTAAGTTGAATACCAACATCACCATTATTATGTACATTAAAGCGATCTAGTAACTTTGTTGTTATGTACACAAATTGATGAATGATTGACGCAATGTATATTGTTGTTATTTGATATGTCCACATGGTATTGTGTGAAAATTTCAAGTCAAACGGACGCTGCATAGCCAAGTTATGAGCAAAAATGCAAAGTGATATTCAGTAACTCTCTGCATTCACCTTGCACATCTTTCTAAAACTCCGCCCGAGTTTTTGAACACTGAACACTTCAATCGTACATATCTTTGTAACGAAAGGGAAATTTGAAAAACCGAAATCTGTCCCATGATTTTTAGTGTCAATACGAATCCAATAATTAAGGTATGAGGGAACCGCTAGAATTCAAATTAAATGTTTAAATCACAAAACAGACACAAAGTCAGAAAACACTCACCAGGTGGCGGCTCCAGCACGCATTCGTATCCCGCTGGACTTCTCTGACACACCTCACCGCCGACGCACCTTCCAAAGCAAGGGTCTAATTAGAAACAAAGACAACAACATACAAAGTTAACGACACAATGTAATCCTATGTCGATTATTATTATCAACATTCACATTTAATGTTCTTGTTTCTATTTTAGAGTAACTTGGTGGCACTTACTGTGCTGTATGAGCGCTCACTGATGGCTGATTGGAAAATAATTGTCGATTCACATTGCTGTTAACATTATCATATCACGTTAATTATAAAATTTGATTATGTTTGTGCCTTTTACCATTGGCTAAATGAATGATAGTACATGCAATATAACAACAATATAATTGCTGATTTTGTCTGAAATCGTCTCGAGTAGTATCACGCCGGTTCTTATCAGCAATGCTATTGCGATATGTATTTCGTGTTTATTACATCAATTTATGAAGACACATGAGTTGTTTGAGATCCAACGTCAGACCTGTTACAGACCGTTACAGCTGTATGAATATTTCAACCATACCTAGGGAAATATCACAATAATCTTCTCAAGAGCAGCTAAATAACAATCATATAAACACAAATGCTGCAACTTACCGGGGCATGGGTTTATGAATGGAGGCACGGGCGCGAGACAGATACAGGCTACCCCATTGCATTGCTCCGCAGCTGGGTCGCATGTGGCACATACATCTGTTATCAGTGAATAATGTAGTGAATTAATCACGTTAATCGATAATCAAAGGATAATTTTTCTATAATGGAAGGGATAGTTGAGTGTTGGTACAGAGGGCGCCTCGCAACATCCATGTTATGACGGTGAGATAATACGCAACTGAGACGGTGTTGAAAGAACATAGAATATACAATGCAGATCAAAATGCATTTCTTTGAAATCGTTAAAAAATGTATGACTTTTATGATAACAGGCGTTTTATTCAGTCAATTATATATTTTTTTTTTAGTAGTAGACTTTTTTTAGTAGTACAACTGTGGAGTTGTAACTGTTAGTTTGTATTGTAATGATGCGGGGTTTGGTTACTAACATTAAGTTTTAGTACACCGTCCCTCTACCAAAACTTATCAAACCTTTAAAAACAAAATCGTTACAATTATATGTGTTGTTAATCTCACTTTAAGCACAGTATTTCTGGTCAGTTTCTCTATATGTTTAAATTAAATATATTTGTTATCTGATTTAGTCTCTGTTATTCGATCACCTCAAATCACGATAGGGGCATACATTTCTCGTCACTAAATTTTGAAGAGTTGATGATAAGTGGTCTTAAAATGCTATTCACATTTTTGTCGGCTGAATTTTATTGAATAATTTCCGTTAAAAAAGAATACAATATATAATAATTTGGAGTCGTATAATGATTATATTATCATTTAGAAAATTATGTTGCTTAATCATTTAAAAATTGTAACTGATAAGTAGCGTTTTGTAAACATGAAATACAGGCTTCGTAAAAAGAAGAGTATTTTGATAGTAGTATTATCACAGGAGTTACCATAATTAACATCAGGATTAGAACTTTAATTACATGTAGTATAGTCAATGTTATTGATATTTGTAGCATCATCACCATAATTGTTTTAACAGAAAGGGACAAGCTCACCCGCCGGTGTTGTCATTGACATGTCCAGAACACATTCGAACCCAGCCAAAGTTTCCTCACATATCTCACCAACATCGCACGAAGGATGGCAGGGATCTAAGCAGAAACCAAATGTATAATACATAAAAAATATATTCCGCCTCTGAAGAAGATTCTGCTAGGTTCGAACATTTAGGCCACATTTTGCCTCTTATTTGATATCCTGACATTATATAGTAGATAAGCAGTTTTCCTCAGTATTTTCGCATCAGTTACATAAAATATCCTAAATTGGTATACAAATAATTCATACAAATTCGTCATGTTTAGCTAAGGACATAATACATGTTTAATTTCTAAATAAATCAAACGGTGAAATACTCCTATACAAGAAGTGTGTGGCTCAATGGTTAGAGAGGCGGTCTAGAAAACCGAATTTCTGAGGTTCCATTTCAGGTAAATTTCGATTCCTCTCTATAATTAATTGTGAAAACAATAATTGGATCGAAGTCACAAAACAGAAAATTACTTTCCTTTTTACATGTACTATGATACATTAACAATGTCTTTACTATGAGAAGCAAAACAAATTAATGTAAATCAAGTACAATACAATGACTTCCTTAGGTAATTGTAAATTAGTTATTCCAATATCCCGAGTCGATCAGAGGAACATACAGATATAAACACATTAACAATTTGACAAAGAAATATACTTCCATGAACTTCCGAATGTTAATAAATAAATATAACTCAATTAATTATTTCAAATAAATCGTTTTAAGACAAACAACTTACCAGGGCATGGGTATACAAAGGGAGGTACAACGGCCCGACAGACGCACTCTATCCCATTGCATCGCTCCGTCAGAGGGTCACATGTGGCGCATATATCTAGTAGGTTAGGCGGTTTATGTACGGTTAATAATCGTAAGGAAAAGACGAAGGAAAAGAAGGGGAAGAAAAAGAAGATAATAGTAGTATTGATTATATTAACAACGATTGTATTACTTATTATCATGAAAGTTATATTAAGCATAATATCCAAAATTGTTGAATGTGTTTTACTAATTAGCGGTATCCCCATTGCTACTATCCCGGTCTTAAATTCAATGCCAGCCTTCACAATATTACGAATGTCAAGTGCCTGAGGACCACACTTTTCAAGCCGACTATGGGAAAGAATACGATGATTCATACATTTTCATCTCCAACCCGATCCCGGAGGATGTGATTTTGTTAACAGAATAACACGTATGGTAAAAATTATCAAGTAATAAAGGTATGGTCTCAGAAAAGCGAAATATTGAATATAATACCACGTAGTAAAAGTAGGATGAGGAGGTGCAGGATGAGGAGGTGCAGGATGAGCAGCAGAGGCATGCGAAGCTGGAGGAGGAGGAGGATGAGGAGGAGGAGGAGAAGGAGGAGGAGGAGGAAGAAGAGGATGAGGAGGAAAAAGAGGAGGAGGAGGAGGAGGGTGAGGAGGAAGAGGAAGAAGAAGAGCGGGAGGTTGAGGCGAGTGTTATCATTGTTACCATTGTTAATTGTATTATTATTTTTGTTATATATAACAGTTATCATTAATAGTATTACATGTATCAGCACCATCACCCTGAGCGCTTGAATGAGGATGCTGAAATTATTGTAATGATGCTCACAGCCCTTTGAGACGTAACTGTAGTAATAAAGCGTTATATACAAATGGATAATTATTACTATACATTATTATAAGCCTACTATCAAAATTAAACAGAGGGGAAAAGTCACCTGCTGGTGTTGTCATTGACATGTCCAGAAAACATTCGAACCCAGCCAGAGTTCCCTCACATATTTCACCAACATCGCACGATGGATGGCAAGGATCTAATCAGCAAAAAATTGTTTGTACAATTGATGTTATGTGGGGGTTTTTTTTCGCTTAAACAAACGACATCGTTTTAACGATTGTCCATTCTTTTAACTTTGGAAATGGTCTAAAACCCACGCGCTGCGTCTGTGGGTTTAAACCATTCCAATATTAAATTCTTGCATCTAATTCTTACCGATCCAATCAAGCCTTTGCATCATTTGTTTGTATAAAATATGATATTTGTGAGATTATACTATTGCACTAATTCATAATATTCAAGATAAATGTAAATCAGAGCTAAGTCAAAACATTATCAAACAGTACTGATCGTCATTCACAAATACAAATATAAGTATAACCTATTCAATATAATCGATTATTAAATAACTCATTTTTGTATGTGTTTTTTTGTTTGTTTCCCATTGTGGGTTTATATTAAATAATTGGTATTGACATGAATAAGTGTGGATATGAATAACTAATTTCAATCATACGTTGAAAGACAAGCAGCTTACCAGGGCATGGGTATACAAATGGAGGAACAGCCGCCCGACAGACACACTCTATCCCATTGCATCGCTCAGTCAGAGGGTCACAGTTAGCGCATGCATCTAAACACAAATATAAAACACATACAAGGGGTTTTGTTTTAATTCTGGCTTTACACTAATTTATACAAATGTGTATATTGACTGAGTAATGAATAAAGTAACAATTACTTCATAAATGTCGAAAAAGTGCCGACATTGTCGTGAAACAGCACGTGTCGTTGAGTGCATTGATTGTTAGTTTGTAATATTACTCTTTACACCCACCCACCTCAGCAAGTTATCACCATCGGAAAAGTTACCAAAAACGTTTATTGGCCAAAATAATAGATCAATATGGTTTACATAGTTATAGTAAAGGGGGTAATGTGCCAAGGTATTAATCCTAGTATGAATGTATACAATTTAATTCACCACCTCCAATTCAATACCGTTTTAATTAGACATTACACGCTCGCAGCCGAAGATGATTGGCATATGTATAGCCTTTACAACTTATAATACAACATAATAATGGTAACTTACATTACTGTTAGCGCATGATATAACGAAGACAACATCTCTATGCGCTTTACAGAAATATATCACAGGTAACAATAACATTCATAATAAAAGTGTCCCTCATTTTGTTTTAATAATGTAAAGAGAGCAGCCAAATAACAAACAAAACAGATTAAATCACTGTTGAAATTTTCTTAACTACAAGTATTTATATTACCTTGCCCAGCAGCTATGTGACATCCGAACAAACTCAAGAATAATATTCCAATCTTCGATTTAAATCTTGACCATTTCATCCTCATATATGTCTCTCCCTTGCCAACAAATCTTTTGTCAAGATTATCCAACATACACGAACACAAATCCGTGCGAAGCAGACGATTCGGATGAGAAATATGAACCTACATGTTCGTCAAAGTCATTGCACATAAGGATAATCAAATATTCACGAAAAATGTTCTTTTTAATATAAAGAGTCGATTTGGAAGAAATTAAGAGCTCCGAAATCGCGTGTAGTGCAAAGGCAATAAAACAATAACCAACGTATATAAATTACAAAAGTTAGTCCAAACCAGACAATATTGCAGAAGTAATAATTATCATGGATATTAAAAGCCCACGCATACAAATTACTAAGTCCAATAGGGCGGTCTGCAATAAATGTGAACCTTAACCTGTACACGCGTAGCCAGAACTTGACTATCAAAAGGGGGTGGGGGTAATTGGAGATAATACAGGTGCGCAATAATCGCGTAATATATAAGCAAAAGAGTTCATTTGAATTAACATTAACAATAGTTCTTTAAACAAAGCGGGGGCGCATTCATCCTACCTCAATTCTCGCTATGCCATTTGTCTGAAGGTTTCATTCACCCGGATGGAGTCGCAGATCGAGGAATGTCATACTAATTGCTTACCAGTAGTTTTATCTAGGTGATTGATTACGTTGAAGTACAGGTAGTTATGGTATTAGCAAACAAAGACAAAACAAATAGATGTCTCCAAGCTAGGTCATCAACCATTGGACAAGTATTGGGTATGCTTCAATTCACAATGGAACAAAGAGATAAAACAATGATCGTCATTATTTCATCCACGTGTGTAATATTAATTGATTCTGTGAGCAATGGTTCCCTATCGTGAGTTAGTTGACCGCCAGACGTGTAGGTTACTAAATTAACTTATTATTATTATTTATTAAACCAATATTTTTTAAGTACACTCTACCCCCATCGTATTGCTCTGTATTAGCATTAGGACCAAACGAGTCGCAGACATCTGCTATCAGGGAAAAGAAAACTGTTGGTAGAGAAAACGTGCTGATGTTCAAGGATAACTTTCCTTTAACATTTGTTATGAAGACATACATAATAATTTTCTCGTTAAAAAAACAAACGACATTTGACATTGTTTCACAGCTATTGTTTATTTCCATATGCAATAAATAAGATTCAATATAACCGAATCACATAAGGATTAGTAGTACATGTACATGTAGTAGAATAAGTAGTACGTAGATCTAGTAATAGTACCGACGTTCATATTCTATCATCGTGTGCAGTAGTGGTAGTGGTAGAAGTAAATGTAGTTGATATAGGGGGAGGAGGAGAGAGTTCTTATTAATAGTAGCAGCATTATTTGTTTATATTATATGTAATATAATGTATAAAACAGTTAGTAATAATATCATTATTAGCAGCGTCATCATCGGTAGTTTTACTATCAGAATGAAAATAGAGGGGCAAGCTCACCCGCCGGTGTTGTCATTGACATGTCCAGAACACATTCAAATCCAGCAAGTGTTTCCTCACATACCTCACCAACATCGCACGAAGGATGACAGGGATCTAATCAGAGGAATGATGTGAAATGAAGGGGAATATGTAAAGAATTGCTAAAAGTGTAAAAAGCAATTAAGCAAAATGTGATGTTTTAGTACAAAAATGTATATCAAAAAATATCAATAGATAAGAACTTTGTGTCTGAAATGATAGGGAATCGGTCTAGGAAATGACAGGCAAGCAGTCTAGCAATCCGATGGTCTCGGTTTAAATTCCCGGGTCAAGCCCAATGTCTTTGCTTATTTTAATGTAAATAAAATATTGGAGTCGAACTCTAACATAAACATTTGTTTTACCTTGTACTATGATACATAAATATATTCACTATTAAGAAACTATCAAGTAAAATCAAAGTAAATATTGAGTTCAATAATGCATTTGACTGTGATTGCGTAATGTAATTTTCCCGAATAGTAGTTAACATCTGACTAGAAAAACATACAGATGTAAAGAATGTAGGAAATGTGACAAAAATGTATTTTCCATGAAATTTATAATTTTTATTTGTGTGGAAATAAATAACTTAACTGTAACTAATTATTGCAAGCAAATGTTTGATAAACAAGCAGCTTACCAGGGCATGGGTAAATAAATGGAGGAACAACCGCCCGACAGACGCACTCTATCCCATTGCATCGCTCAGTCAGAGGGTCACAGTTGGCGCATATATCTAGTAGGTTATATTGTATAATTATGAACTTGTATTGATAACAACAATAATAATACTAATTATTATTATTATTATTATTACAATTATAACAATAATGATAATTGAAATACTTGTTTTATTGCAACTATTGTTTTATTATTGTTGATAATAATTATAACATAAATACCGATAGTACTTGTCTAAAAAAAAGACGAAACATTTAATTTAGCTCATTCATGCCATTTCCAAAAATCAGCTGTTAAATGCATTTTGCAATCTCGCCATTCTAATCTACAGTGATCAAACGATTTGTATGTCTTTCTAAGTTTTCGTTTAATATTTCTACTGTATGAGACTTATGTAAACTACCAAACAATTACACGTACATGACAAATACGTTCCCTTATTTTTGCTTTTTGGAAACATCGAAACTATCAATTGCATATGTTTTTATTACAAAGAGGAGTGTGTAGAATTGTTTACAGTTTACATGTGGAAATATAAAATACTGAGTTTCGTTTTGTTTACTTTCTTGCAATATGTATAATCATATTTACCTTATGCAGTTCGAATATGAAATAATTTATATAGGTCCACATTACACACGCGTTCATATATTGTACCGACAAAAGCAAGAATAATCATCTTCAAATAGTGGTTTCGATATTGCATGAACAGTACTGTAAGCATTTAAAATAGTTTGATGATATAAATCAATCGCTTCGTGTGTTCAGGTTATTGACATATTGGAAATGATGAACATTGTTCAATTGTTTAGGGAATGGGGCGAGTTCACTCTTCACTGCGAGCAGGGCGAAACCAGATTGGGGGAAGGGGAAACGATTATTTAATATCCGGCGCTGAAAATTAAAAACGTGAATATTGGAAGTATTTGAAACCACTCTCATGAACAATGAAATATGAAATATGGGTATATTCCTTAAAATGACATTTAAACTAACATTGTCCAAATTCCCAAAATCCAATCGTCAATTCTAGCAGTTCCCTTATACATGTTATTATTTGTATTAACAATAAAAAATAAAAAAAAACATGGGGCAAGATATTTACGATGTTAATGTTCAGTTATTAGATTATATACGGGACCCATTTTTAGTCGTGTACACAGTATTAAAGCAAGTAAATTATTTTGTATTTTTACTATTCTTGTGTTAAACTTATATCCGATCAAATTTGATTTGTTCTCACATTACTTTCTGGACATATCGGATCAGGATAATACACATTTTTAAACACACAATACTGTTTGCACTTGTTAACAACGTTACTCCCTTTAAATAGTGTTGCTTAAAATTAGGTACTAGGTTAAAATTGTGTCAGAATGTATACAAACAAACTAAAAGATAAATACCTTAACTCCTTAGGGAGGGCTTATATTAACTCAACTGGGAACATATTACCCCTATTCACCCTACTCTTCTATACACTACTATCTTTACTTTATACGTGTAATTGCACGTGGGTAGAGTGTGATATTTCCATGTACCGCAATGGTAAACACTTGTGCACAAACTTATCAGCTCACACGTATCAAAGTTGATATTATGGTTATTTCCATGGTGTTATTCAAACACTCATCAAGACTCCTGCAATTAAAGTAGCATCGTCTAAATACTAACAATCCAATTAAAATCCTATCGGTTCCCTCATACCTTCATGTATTCCTATTGGGAAAAGAATCATGGACAGGTTTTTTTTTTATTACTTTTTCGTTAAAAAGATATTTAAGTGTTCAGATGTCAAATTATCAAACGGATCATCAGAACTGTGTACAAACAGGTGCAATGAGTTGGCGAATGTCACTATGCATTTGCGCTTATTACTTGGGAGTATATTAGCTTGAAGTTTTCACACAACTCCTAGTGAACATAATATCAGATAACAATAATATACATTATCCCATTTTTTTCTTTGCTCTCTTTTAATCACAATATATTCTCGGCCAGTAAGTTTCCCTATATATTTGAATTAATCGCCTCGGCGATCCCTCGCATTTGTCCCCAAGTTTGATTTTAATCTGCTTCGGGTTTATGTCAGGTTTATGAAGCTTCTGGCCGCTCGAGCAAAGTTGAATCAAGGGGTTTATGGGAAGAACGCCGTCGTAGAGTTTTCTATAGCTCAGGCGGTAGAGCACCGGTCTGGCAATCCGGAGGTCTCGGCTTCGAGTCCCGATGTAATCCCATTTTTCTTTGCTCTCTTTTAATCACAATATATTCTCGGCCATTTTCCCTATATATTTGAATTAATAATATATATTGTATCAACCACTCATAACTTTTTGAAAAGTTAATAAATCCCTTTAACGACGAAGCATTGCCATTCCTGAAATGTTTAAGCAATAATATTCCAGCTTCAGGTTCATTATACTTGCTTGTTTTTCTCGAAAGAAGGTTAATGGGAAATGTTGTTACATGTTTGCCCGCACTTCCACGTACGTCAATATTTATATTTAAACGCGTATGGTAATAAATGGTAATAAATATAAAACGATTCCGCTCTGCTTCGTCACCCATCCTTGAAGTCTCTAGAACCAGATTCGCCTATGGTGATCGTACATTCGTGCATGTTGCCCCTGTCCTATTGAATAAGTTACCAATTAACATTTGTAATGCTCAGTGCCTGGACAATTCCCAGCGGCATCTGAAGGCTTTTTTAGTTACCAAAAATTATCAATGATTTTTTTTTTATTAGTTTAATAAATTTCGTATAGAGATTGAATGTTGAATGTTGTTTGTTTTGTTTGAAGTGTAAGAGCCTTGAGTATTTTTTTTCGGATTACCATCCTTTTAGCGTTCATGATCAAATATCCCGGTTCATATGTGATCTTGAACCAAACTATTGTGTGTTTTGTTCATTGGTTTTATTGTTTTAATTATTATTATTATTTTTTTGTTTTTTTATGATAATTATTTTTACCGTATTTATGTTGTTTATGTTTTATTTATGTATTGTTTTAATTATTTATTATTATAGTTATTATCTGTTTATTTATATCATTATTTATTTTAATTTTTTTATTATTTTTGTTTTCAACATGTGTGCACCTGATGTGCACCAAAATATAATTGTTATATTTGTTGGTCCGATGGATTTGAGGGCCTTTATTCGTAGAGACTTAAGTATTCTCTGTATTTATTTATGTTTTTAGAATGTTAACCTTGATTCACATATTCTGTTGTTGCATTTCTGTACCTAGTGTTTGGTATCTATAGGATAATTAATCAATTAATAAAACAAATATGAGAGACATGGTAACTCTAAGTCGATTGATATAATCTGTTAATATTTTGATAACGTTTTGGATTGATTAATTCATTAAATATGTACTCATTTGAGAGAAACACAGACACGCTAATTGGATTGCGCCCAATGAGTTGTTTAAATACAAAATTACCTGAGTATGGAACTGTTGTGGATGCACTTGTAGCCTGAAGGGTGGTTACGGATACTGATGCAGTTGTGTGCCCAGTCTGCTGCGCGTCCGTAGTATTTGGCTGCGTCTGACTCGATTGCGTGGAAGAAGATTGAGTAGTTGCAGAAGACTCGGTGGTTTCTGGTTCCGTAGAAGATGTCGTTATTGATCTCGACGACAGCGAGATTGTTTCTAACGTTGACTGCCCTTCGGTGTGCCCGCTACTAGACGAGAACGTTGCAGACGTAGTGCCTGAACCTGAAGGTGTGTGCGATTCTGTTGTTGTCTGCTGTGGCTCTGTTGTCCACTCCTCTGTCTGTGTTGCATGCGTTGTAGACCTCTGAGTGGTTTCAGAAGCATCGGTGCTTCCAGGTTCCGCAGTAGACGTCGTTGATGTTCTTGATGTAGAAGAAACCGTTTCTGACGTTGATTGTCCTTCGCTTGTCTCACCGCCAGTCGAGGGAGTGGCAGATGTAACAACAGACCTAGTACTTGATCTAGATGGTGTTTGGCTTTTCGTTTCTGCACCTGTTGTCATTTCCACTTGGTCGGTAGTGGTAGAAACACCTGTAGTGACTAATGATGCTTGACTGGTCTGCGACGTTTGTGGTGTTCTGCTAGTGGTTGATGATGTAGTGGTAACCAAATATGTCGGAGAGGATTCTGTTTCGGCTGGTCCTGTCGATGAAGAAAATGCTGAAGTCGTAGAAGACTGCTGGGAAATATATTCACTCGTGATAGTTGCATATATGGAAGGTGAGATCGGTGTTGTTGCTCTCGTCTGTATTTCTTCGGACACCGTCGAATAATGTGTTGCTACAGTAGTAGATTGTGCTGTGATGTTACTCGGAATGGGTGTGTATGGAAAGGCTAAAAAAAGATAAAGACGCAGGGTAATCAAAGTTAAGTTTTAGTTAATAGTGTTTATAAACTGCTGGCACTATACATTACTTAGAAATGAAAAGTCGTTTACTACTTAGTTATCTGTTGCCATGTTTGTATAGATGTTAACATGGTTTTACTTGATGCATTTTCGTCTGTGATATGAAAAAATTTAATTATCAACTATAAATATGATAATATAAATAACAAAGGTATATTCAGAATTTCTCTTTAGATTTTATAACATTAAGCTATTTTGCAATTACGATATACAAACATCCAATTTTTTTCGACATATATAATGTATAGTTTGATCGCAAATTGGACCTCAAAACCTTCAAATCGGCGCAGTAGGTGATCTCGTCTGGAAGCACTCGCCATCCGTATCGCGGCATTCGTTTATAAGTCATCAAGTTGATGTTTAATCTAATATAACTTTGTTTATGGGTTTCATATGGAAATAAACATAATGGAAACTTAATATTAAATCTTACCAACGCAGTATGGGATCTCATCCGGTACCCACACGCCATTGTCACATGTCGCCGTTTCTGGTCCAACCAGGTATCCTGAGAAGCCGTCTTCACATGCGTAAGTTATGATTGCGTTGTCGTCATAAAAGTCGAGAGAGTCTGAGCTACTTCCGCCAACTGGGTAGTGGATCACCTCGGATGACACGTTGGGAGCTGAGCAGCCGGCTAAGCGTAAAGCAAATGGAGCACGTGTCAGTGCCGTAATATCATAGACCCACCTACTTCTACTTCTACTCGACAGGACGTAGAGTCGAGGGGAACCGTAGTCTGGATAAGACCTTCGCGAGCCCCCTCTCTGCCATCGCCACCCCGAAAAAAAAAGAGCGAGCTGTACACAGCGTTAAACTGTACTCGTGTAGCGTAGATAACACGAGTATAAAGTCCAATGTTATGTGTACAGCACACTCCCTTATTGGCCGTTTTTTCGGGTTGGCGGAGATCAGCTCGCAAAGGTCTAACCCAGACTAGAGGAACCAGTGAGGTGTCCCAGTATTTGCCGAATAAATCAACTGCTCCCACAAAGCCTCCTAGTGATGTAGAAGACAGGATATTATTGGGGGCGCTTTCCATAATGATGCTGTGACAGTTTGAGGGAAGTAGGATTTCGAGTAGGTATGTGCTTGAACTTATTTGGCTGGTATTGCCTGGTGATGATTGGGAACATAGGTGTGAGTAGTTGGTCAAGGGTAATTCCTACCATGCCATTCTGAATTGTGTAGAGGAGGCTAAGGCAGGAGATGTGTCTGCGTCTTTCTAGTGTATCCCATTGAAGCTGAATTATAGCATACACTCTCAGAAAGGCATGTGCGAGGTGAGAAAGGGCTGCCCCATACCTCATCATATTTACACCCTAACAATACCGAATGTACTACTATTACCCCTGACATGTATAGGTTCTTTTTGGACCGTCACATGACTGAGTTAGGGTCGTTCGTAAAAGGCAATTTACTTGCTGACGAAGAATACGGATGTGTAGAAATGAACAAGTAAAAGAAGAAGAAAAATGAACAGAGAAGAAGACAATAAAGAATAAGTCCCACTTTTCTTTGCTCATTTTTAATCAAAAAAGAATAAGAAGAGGATCGAAAACAGAACAAGATCACGAAGACACGATAAAATAAGAGAGAGAAGAAATTGTTTAAGAAGAGTGAAATCGTACAAAAGAACTGTATAAAGCACTCACCATAGCAAATAAAGTAGATTGGATCAGGATCCCATTCACCTGTCGTCTCATCGCAGTAGCTGAAGTAATCTCCTGTAGACGTGTGTCCCTCTCGACAGGACAGACTTATGTAGTCATAGGTTGCGTATGTGGTCATGTACGGAGTAGCTATCACCAGTGATGGGTCTGATAGAATCGGTTCACTGCAGTTGAACGCTATCATAGACATAAACAGAAATATAAGCACACTTATTAATTTAAGAACAATGTAGCTACTGGTCTAATCTGGTAAGATTAATTTACTGTTGTTGTTTAAAGATATAAACATATGAAAGTGTACGAGTTGTTTATGGTGTTATCTGAGCAAACATATAAGAGACATAATTTAAGACATATAATCCCAATGATATTATACCTTATTAATCCGCATAATGAGTCTGACAGCTAACATGAATATCGTCTTGACGTTACCTAGATGGAGTATGCTTACTGTGGCTAAATCAAGATATCAAATACTTTGGTGGTCATAAAATGTTTGGTATAGAATATAAACGAATTCTAGATGAAAGGTGACATTTCACACAATTTGTTTCTATATATTTGGTAAATAGTTGGGGTTTGGGGGAATAGTGCACTATGGCATCAACTAGAATAAAAACAAATCGAGAAAGATGACACTTAGTGTAATATTCATCCGATACCACACAGATGTCTAGCGTATCTGTACCATGTCTTCCATGAAAAAAATACATCGATGTCTTCTATCTATGTCAAATCTTCAAATCTTACCAGTGCAGTACGGGACGTCATCCGGTCTCCATACTCCATCTTCACACGTCGACGTATCGGTTCCAAGAAGGTATCCCGAGAACCCTGCTTCACACGCGTAGGTTATGATGGTGTTGTCGTCATAGAAGTCGCGGGTATCAGATCTGTTGCCTTCGGCGGGATAGTGGAGCACGTTGGGCAACACATCCGGGGCTGAACAGCCGGCTGTGAGCGTAAAAAAGATTTCAATTACATTACATTTGTATATCATCCTGATCCAAATCAAAGAAACATTGTTTTGGTCATAAGAGTTATACTTGAACTGAATTAGCATGAATAATGAATGTGTCTATATTTAGGATAGTTCGTATACTTAACATGTTAAAGGGGCCCAGCAAACCAACTACATCAGCCTTTCATATGTTTTCGATATAATTTTAATTTTTTATTCCAGTAATTTTTTTTACAACAAACTTCTGAATAGAGAATACCATTACAATTTGTACTAGATTCTCAGCACATTTCGGCCCGATTCGCCCCGCCCTTCAAAAAAGTGCCCTTCTTTGGCGATAGAGGGCTTAGTTTTGTGACGTCATGGAGGGGAGATTGCATGGCTTTGGCGTGCATTTGTTGTGTACTACTCGAACACTGTTATTTCACAAAATGGTAAAATGGAGCATCCACACTGTATAAAATGGAACTCTTGTATACAGTTTACATATT
>JAUELG010084208.1:0-10835 GCA_031471515.1 Dendraster excentricus | reverse complement strand
TTTGATTTCGGTATTTAGACATTATTTGTTATGTTCTTTTTGAAAATGAGGTCCAAATTTGAAAATTCTAAAAAAGTGTTTTTATGACATCATGGCTTCTGTACTCTATTATGCCCCCTTCGATAAACAAATAGTAAAATATTTTAAAGGACTTCCATTGCAATGTGATATTTGTGATATACTTACCCGCCCTTTCAATGAGTAAAATAAAACCATTGATCATTGAGCGAACTATAAATAATTTTTTTTTAGAGAAACCGGTTCGGCAAAGGCAAGAAAAAACCTGATTTGTATGATTGTCCATCGCAAAAAAAAAATGTTCGAGACCGAGTGAGACCATTGGTTTAGATGGTCTTAAGAGGTTAGAATAATGAAAAGATTCTTTAGGACTGGAAAATTAATAACTTAATATTTTTTTTACACCGAAAATTTTGCTTTAAACTTTCCAGTCAATATTAAAAGAAGGACTGGGTCCAACGCATGCCAGCGTAAACATTTTCAAACCATAATAAACAAAACAAACCTGGAGATTGGTTTGCACTGTACACATATAAATTATTTATAAAGAACACCATTTTTATTTACAAGTTCTTCAATGTGCACATATTAATTATATGTTAAAAAAAACCCACAATATCATCTACAAGTTCTTCAATGTGCACATATTAATTACATATAAAAAACATAAGAACATTTACAAGTTCTTCAATGTGCATATATTAATTACTTATAAAAATAAAAACCAAAAAACAATATATCATCTACAAGTTCTTCAATGTGCACTTATTAATTATATATAAAACACATAAGAACATTTACAAGTTCTTCAATGTGCACATTTTAATTATTTGTAAAAAAAAAACACTACATTATTTACAAGTTCTTCAATGTGCACATATTAATTATTTATAAAAAAAAAACAACACATTTACAAGTTCTTCAATGTGCACATAAAAATTATTTATAACAAAACACAATATAATTTGCAAGTTCTTCAATGTGCACATATTAATTATATTTAAAAAACATAAGAACATTTCCAAGTTCTTCAATGTGCACATATTAATTATATATAAAAAACATAAGAACATTTACAAGTTCTTCAATGTGCACATTTTAATTATTTATAAAAAAACACTACATTATTTACAAGTTCTTCAATGTGCACATATTAATTATTTATAAAAAAAAAAAAACCCATTTACAAGTTCTTCAATGTGCACATATACATTATTCATAACAAAACACAATATAATTTGCAAGTTCTTCAATGTATACATATTAATTAGTTATAAAAACACAATTTCATTTACAAGTTCTTCAATGTGCACATATTACTAATTTATACAAAAAAAAACACCATATTATTTACAAGTTTTTCAATGTGCACATATTAATTATCTATAAAAAAAAAGCACACTATCACAATAATTTTTGGTCATAAGGACGTCGTAAAAGACCACAAACACGATATAAATAGACGTGGTAAATAAGACGTACTTTTAACTAGTTCCTGCTATCAGGGAGCATTATATTGCTGTCATTTGCAACCATAAATAAACACTAAGGCTTAATGATGTACTGTAATAAATTTGTACCCAACCAGAGGGTCGAATACAAACAAACTTCTTAGTATAACAGTGAAGTTCAAAATAAAATAAGTCCAATTATAACAAACCTAACCTGATACACGCTGGTTTGCATTGCATTCTATGACCGTGTTATAACTATCATTGTTAAGTGCCTATAGAGATGATTATCAATCATATCAGGCGCTAATTCAAAATTGTGTAATAAAATGTTTCCTCAATAGTGTTTTCACATCTTCTTAAGATGTCAAGGGGAGTTTCACAAAGATCCTCAGTTAAAACTTAACTCTAAGTTTGTGCACACGGTGGGTGCTAGTTTGGATTGTATTCTATGACCGGGGTAATAATATAATTGTAAAGCGCTAAGATATGATTATCAATCATATTTGACGCAATAGAAATCAAGTATATTACTTTTATTGTTATCATGAGAACTATTTTGATGAAATTTGCTATGGTCATACTACAAATACGTATTACAAAATGTTTTAATTACATTAATTTTAAATTTTAAATAAGAGAACTCCATTGTTTATGAGAAAATACTTTCTTGTCACATAGTAAGAAGCAACTTGACGCACATCCGATATTGGGTATCTTGTAATCAACCAGACTGGCGGATGTATATCACATACAGGCAGTTTATGCTAGTAATAGTGACGTTAACCAACCCAATAAATCATAATAAATGGAAATACAACCATAATCAAATATGCCACGGCAACTGAAGACGAGCCGTGCTCGTGGTTAAAGTAAAAAATTAAAAACGCAAGGAACTATTTTTGCTAAAGATAATCAGAACACTTCATAACTCGAGCGTCCCTATAACACAATTTGACAAGACGCAACATTGCTCTCAAAATCCTCCCGATATTCGCCATCGCATTAAATGAACTAAACAGTCTACATGGCATAATAAGTAATTTTTCGTCAAGAAAATAAATGGCAGAGGTGTCCCAATTTATTGATTTTGGGGTAATTAGTCAATATCTATTTGTTCTTGGAACTCTCTTTTTAAGTCGCCTAAAGGACTTTGCTCCGTACATGACGCCTGTCTAAATTATGCAGATAACGTAATCCGATGAATTGTCAATCACATGTCAATTACGCTGCTGATTTCGGACCCTAAACTTGGGTGGGGCATATAAACTGGCTGCTAACTGAGTTATTTTTTATCGGCAAACCCAGTTTACAAGTCATCATCTATGGAATAAGTGTCAACATACGTTGTAATTTGGAGTTTCTTTAACTCACAATAAAAGGTCATTGCAATGGGTGTCGATACTTACGTACTACCTTTTTATCAGGGGGGGGGGTAAATGAATAGATCCTCCCTGATGAATAGGTATCACTTAGTCAGATCGACGCCCATGGTCATTGCACACAGATACTACCATGATCACTGTGATAATGCACCACTACGATACCAACAACGTACTACACGACTCTCAACATGGTTTCCGAGCAGGCCGCTCGTGTTAGACCCAGTTTATAATTATGACAGCCGTATTCATCAATTCACTGCAGGGGAATGTCATGTTCTACAGTTCTTACTCCACCGAAACAACATTGAAGTCAATTACCTACTGGGCAATACTCAACTTACATCAGTTCAAAATTACAAATACCTGGGTCTTTTCTAACAACCTATCCTGGTAAAAATTCATCGATGGAATTGAATCGAAATCCAACCAAATGCTCAGGGTGATCAATAGGAATCTATGACACTCTTTCCAGAAGATCCGATTATCCCTCGTCAAACCTCGCGTGGAATATTGTGCAACAGTCTGGAATCCATCTACAAAGAAGAGCATCTCAAAGGTTGATGCTGTACAGAGGCGATCAGCAAGATACGTCCTTCAACAATACCGTTATTCTGAGAGTGTGTCTGCTATGATTCAACAACATGGAAGGCAATGGAAAGACGCAGGCACATCTCCTGCATTGGCCTCCTCTACAAAATTCAGAATGGCATGTCTAAAATCAAACCTGAACAACTACTCATCCCGATGGCGCCAAAGCTATATCACCAGACAATTTAACCCAAATAAGTTCAAGCACATACCTACTCGAACTCAATTTTACCAGAACGGCCTACTTCTCACGCACTGTCACACCATGGAATGCGATCCCCAATAACAGCCTGGCTTCTACATCACTAGGCGCCTTTGCAGGAGCAGTTGCCTCCCTTGGCAATTAATGGGACACCACAGCGGTTCCTCTTGACTCTACATCCTGACTGGTCATATTGAGAACCCAAGAAGAACTAGAAGTGATACTGCCTGGACATTTACATTTCTACGGGAATACTCATAATTAGCCAATCCATATGCCAGCAAATAATTCAAGGATTAATTTGCATTTCCTGATTTAATGCTGAGCCATGCATACACACAGACAAAATTATGTGTCACGCTACCTTACAAACATCTAGTTTAACTGGTGAATTCAAATTGCTCAAAAACTGGGGAAGTAGCTCCCTCCACGGGGGAAGTAGTTCCATCCACGGGGGAAGTAGCTCCCTCCACGGGGGAAGTTGTTCCCTCCACAGTATGTTCGATATCTCCCATTGGACTAATCCCAACTTTATTAGACCTGTGCCTCCTCATTTTACGGGATTTCCTCGTTAAATCGACGCATATGTTTAACTTTAAGTAACACACAATGAATGCGATTCCAGCGAATAGTGAAACACCCCAAATGGCACCCATTGATATGATAATGGGCATGAATATGCTACCCTTTCCTTGGCCACCAAAACCCATTTCAATCAGTCCTATATCTGTAGTTGGAGACGTACCTGTCATGAGACTCGTCGTACCAGACGCTGCACTTGTCCTAAGACTAGTCGAACCTGAAGTTGTACCTGTCTTAAGCATGGTTGTACCTGAAGTTGTACCTGTCTTAAGCATGGTCGTACCTGAAGTTGTACCTGTCTTAAGCATGGTCGTACCTGACGTCGTACCCGACGTTGTACCTGTCATAGGCCTGGTCGTAGCAGACGCTGCACCTGACGTCATACCTGTCATATGCCTGGTCGTACTAGATGTTGTACCTGACGTCATACCTGTCACATGCCTGGTCGTACTAGATGTCGTACCTAACGTTGTATGTATCATAGGCCTGGTCGTACCGGTTGTCGTACCTAACGTTGTCTGTATTGGCGTGGTCGTACGTGAGGTCGTACCCGGCGTTGTAGGAGGCGGACAAGTCATGGACACAGGCGTTGTACCCGGCATTGTATCTGCCATTGTCATAGTCGTATTCGGCGCTGTAACTGTAATCGAGATAAATTTAAAGGGGTAGTTGAGTTTGGTACAGAGAGCGCTATAAAAAATAAGTTAAATAAGTTAAATAAGTGTGAGATCATACACAAGGCAATTGCCGTAATGTATCTCGCCAAATTGCGCGCTTTCATGTCAATGAAGCTTGGTTATGCACATATGCAGAGTTGGAAAGTTATCGACCATTACACAGTCTTGCGTGTAAACTTTCAAACTCCTCATTTGACATTTGACCTATATATGTGACATTTTACCCCATAATATCTCAGAAGCCAATATAGGGAATCTAACCAATCGAGTCTGGTTACAAACAGATGTAGCGTTGGAATGTTATGAACCCTAATAGAGATCTAAACCATTGAAGTATATCCCTACGTGGAATTGCCGTCACGGGAAGTTCTCTGAAGCGACCGGAAGTGGGCGGCACCCAGAATATATCCGAGGTGTATTCATTACTGTGTTATTTTGCCAAATGTGTCTACTTAAATTCAAACATATAGAGGAAACCTACTAGAAATTCAATGGATTTAAATGATGGAAAATGTTCAAAGAAAAATAGGCTTCGCCGGAAATCGAACCCGAAACCTCTGGATTACTAGACCATCAATCCACGAAGACTTTTGGATGGCGGGCGTTCCCATAACACTTATCAATGCACGGACAGTCAGAAACTATATAAACTTGGCCAATCCAAATGATAATTAAATCAACTTTTGTAGAGAAATGCGCAGGATCGCACGAAGCGATACAATTTTTTTTTTTTTTATGAATTAAATTCAAACATATCGAGGAAACTAACTAGGAATATTTAAATGATTGAAAATGTGCAAAGAAAAATACGCTTCGCCGGGAATCGAACCCGTCACCTCTGGATTACTAGACCAGTGCTCAAACAAACAAGCCACGAAGACTTTTGGATGGCAGGCGTTCCCATAAACCCTTTTCAATGCACGGATACTCAGAAACTATATAAACTTGGCCAATCCCAAGGATAATTAAATCAACTTTTGTAGAGAAACGCGCAGGATCGCACGAAGTGATACAGCTTTTTTGTATTAAATAAATTCAAACATACAGAGGAAACTGACTAGAAATACTTAAATGATTGAAAATGTGCAAAGAAAAATAGGCTTCGCCAAGAATCGAAACAAAAACCTCTGAATTACTAGACCAGTGCTCAAACCATTAAGCCACGAATACGTTTGGGTGGCGGGCGTTCCCATAAGGATAATTAAATTAACTTTTATAGAGAAAGGCGCAGGATCGCAGGATGGCACGAAGCGATACAGCTTTTTTTTTCTTCCTACATTGCGACTGCGAGCGGCTCCACCCTTGCGTTTTTTTGTTACTAAGCTATGTAATTTTAATTAGGAGGGTACTTTTATTTCAACAATCTGATCAATTAAACCGAACCCAAGAATCAGTCCCCCTTAATCCAATAACATACTTTGTTAACAACAAAAGTTTTGAGTAAAAAAACTCAGCAGGATTGTTCCTAGATGTATTGACTAACTTATGTGTTAAAATGAAACCGGTCTGTCTAGTCATGCATGAGTGAGCACACATCAAAGGCAAAATGTTTGCCTTTAATGTGTGCTCACTCATGCATGGCATAACGGATCAAGTTTATTTTCACAAAGACGGTAGCCAATACGTTTAGAAACATTCCTGCCAAGTTATGCTGCTCAAGCTTTTTTCGTTAAAAAGTTATGCTATTTTGCTAAGGGGGAGTTCCTTTTTTTGTTGTGTTAAGATGGGTACAAGCTCGAAATGTAAGTCATGATAAGCGATCAGCTCCAAAATGCACTTACCCCCCAAACAGTCGCCCCTTGTCACGGACACGTCATCTACCACCACAGCGCCCTCATCGATGAATGTATTTACAACAGCATCGAATAGAATCTACACAATGATGAGAAATTGTGAGCATATTATGATTCTTAAACAGAAACTAAACATCATATAATGGGTGCCCCATGCTTATTTTGAATGCCATGAAGATATATTTCTTAACGATTCGGTGGCTATTTTTCAATACGCTTCGGGTAATAATTATTTCAGGCCCACCTCGCTAATATATTTGACTATTACAAGAAGCCCATTCGTTAGTTGTATTCTATCACAAGAAGCTCATTCGTTAGATGTATATGAATTGCGCGTTCCGAGTACAGATGATTAAACAAAATTGTTACTTTTTTGTTATAATATTTGTTACTCTTTTGTCAGTAAATTTCTTAAAAAGCTAGGGTTTAGATTTTGTTTTTGAAGAAAAATAGCCACACAAATATTTGTTTAAATGGGGGAGGTAAGGGGGGGGGGGGGTTTGAATTATTTCTTGCCTTTTTTTATTCAAGTAGGGCCTCCATCCAATTACATGAATAGGAACTATATATGTTAGAAATGAAACTGGGTAAACACCAACAGATATAAAAACATGTTGCAAATATTGCTCTATAACGGACAAATTAACAAAGTTATTCATTTATTCATCCACGGATTGATTAATCTGCTTGTTTATCAATTCTTTTATTCATTCATTTCTTTATTCATTCATCCATTAACTGTCAAATTGATAAGAAGCTGTGTAAATTGAATTGCGTCACCCAACACACCTTGGATTGAAAGGGAGTGGATGCCAGGTCGGCAGACACTTCCTTCCATCCTTGACCTTGGTCCCCCGACAACAGGATCAGCATCTCCTCCACGATACCGCCATTATCATCCACGATACTGCCATTATAGAGCCTTCGTGAGATCAGCAGATCATGCGCAACTTCGCTCGACATGAAGACGAAGAGACGCAGACAGCGCGTGCTATCGTCAGGGGGCAATAGAGGCGACAGGAATCGAGATTTTGAACCGACTTGGTATGTATCTTTGCTCAGGTCGTGCACCATAAACCAGCCTGGTAAATAAAACAGTTACAGCTCGTTATTCTGAATGTTCGTTTATTCCGAATATTCATTATTCCAAAGATTCGATTATTCCGAAGGTTCGGTTATTCCGAAGGTTCGGTATTTTGAAGGTTCGCTATTACGAAGGTTCGTTATTCCGAAAGTTCTCTTTTCCTGAATTTAAATCAGATTCGTTATTCTGAAGGTTCATTAGTCCGAAATAAAAATAGGGTTCGTTAATCCGAAAATTAAATCGGGTCAGTTCATGTTAGTTATTTAATTTACAACCTGCATTAAGCATATCCCTCCTTCTTTCCTTCCCTTGGCCAAACGGATCAAATATTTAAATTTGCGTTATCTCTTTAATTGATTAATCGTTATTCTGAAGGTTCATTAGTCCGAAACTAAAATAGGGTTCGTTAATCCGAAAATTAAATCGGGTCAGTTCGGGTTAGTTATTTAATTTACGTCCTGCATTAAGTATATCCCTCCCTCATTGGCCAACCCGATGAAATTGTTAAATTGTTTTATCTGGTTAATTGATTAAGCAAGCCCCCTCCCCCCCCCCATCTTCTTTCCCACGTGGCTGTGCATATCTGAAAGTATACTTGTATGGGATTCAGAATGTCCTCCAGAATAAATTACAAACTGTACAGAATGATGCTTGTTGCTAGCAAGGGACAATTTGAACATACATCCGATACTTTGCAATCTCTTCACTGGTTAACATTTAAGTTAAGAATAGAATTTATATTGTCAGTACAAGTTTTTAAGTGCTTGCATGACTCTGCACCAGGATACTTACAAGATCTTATTCAGTTGTATGAACCTCAAAGGAATCTTCGATCTCACTCTAAAAATGTATTGGTACAATCTCAGGTGAACACAAAAATGTTTGGAGACTGGGCTTTTCAGAAAATCGCACCAGATTTATGGAACTCACTCGAGAAAATAATAATTTAGATTCATTTAAAACACAGTTGAAAACTCACTTTTTTATGCAACAATTTAGTTTTGTAGGTCTTTTTACACGCATAGAGACGGTATAGTGTTATGCGTTCTAAGAAATGTTTATAATTGTTATTATTACTTCTAAACAGATCCTGTGTTGAGCACCCCTACCTCCCTCCCTTCCTATGGCAACATTGACCATGGACATTGTCATTGGAGATATCATGATTAAACAACAAATACACAACCATTGGGCAGTGTTACTTGATCACAAAGCTATCACTTTACATGAACAATTGCGATTCAACTTTTTCTCAACCAGTTTATCATTTAGTAATATTAGTTTTTATTATCAATTTGATTTTGGAATATCCATTTTGCTATTAAAATTTTTGATGAGTCGGTGAGAGTTCGGCTTGATTAAGTTCTCCCGCAGCTCATAATTTTGATATGAAGAGCTCATTTGCAAAAGAGGTTAGATCCACTTTTTCAACTTTGGAGTAAAACAGGCCTCCTTAGTCAAACTTTATGCACTTTTTTTAAAAATATTTTATTTTTTGAGTGAATAACTTAATGTCCTAAAATTGGGATTGTACACATATATGTTGCTTATTAATGTACTGATATCGCTAGCTTAATTTTCATGGAAAATGGATCTAACCCCTTTTGAAAACGAGCTCTTCAAATATATTTTTAGAAGTCTTGTATAATGAATCAATACCCCTACCCTTTTCTCTGCCGTGGGTGTGGTCCGCAGTGGCCGGCACGTTGAAGCCACGTTCTGTGGGTCTAATCCGATACCAGTCCCCAGCCGTATCCGTGGTGTCCTGATGGAAGCCGCACACCCCGGTCTCAAAGGTGCATTGTATTTCATAGGGCACTGTTACAAAGAACAAGATTCATTATTACAGGAACTATAGAATACGACGTACTTTGGCACTTGTTCCATAGTTGATGACTTGTAAAATAGGTCTGCCAAAAAAAAAATCCATGAAAATAAACACAGTTAGTGATTTAAGACTATTTTTCTGATGGCAAATCTCACTTAATAGCCAGTTTACGCCCCACATCCATTATACGGTCAAGATCAGCAACGTGATTGACACATAATTGCCAATTAATTGGCTTACGTCATCACGCGTCATCTACAGAATTAATTTCATTAGTCCGTTCTATAGATGACGTCGCATTTTAGTGATTTAGATATGTGTTACTGTTTTACTAACAAGCCCGGTCACTTGATTGCATGTTGGTGCGCGTTGTTGTCCAAAACTATTGTTTGTCAAATTCAATGTTAAAACAATCTCATGAGGGATATAATAGGCGTTAAATTTTTTGTATTTTTACTTATTAATTATCTAATTTCCCCATGTGTTTTATCTTGTTCTATGTTGCTGTCTTTTATATTTATATTGTAAACTGACTTGTTTAGTCTTCGGACTTTTTACTCAGTACTTGTTTTTGAATGAACCGAACTTGAATTGAATTTGATTGAATGTTAGTCAGATCTACACTCATAACATACATTTTAGGATGAGGTCATGCAATGTTAATAGCGAGGATGTGTAACGGATCGATCCCTAGAAAGGAAAATTTGATGGCCGGTAAGTGAATGTCGTATCGTCATTAAAGGTAGGGTTGAGTATAGATATGTCCCGGTATGCCCACTGATATTTTTTGTGAGATTATGAAAACATAGGATTTTAATGACAAAATAAACTTTATTTTATCAAAATCGACCCAGAAATGGCAGTAATAACAATAAATCTATTTTATCTGATAATTATTTGAGGCCCAAATCATAAGATGATTCCCCCCCCAAAAAAAAAAAAAAAAAAAAAATTGATTGCACTTTACAAAAATGTATATCAAATAGTCAACAATATGATTGTAGCTGATCGATTCGTGTTTACATTCATCGATGTTGCTAATGAATATTCATAAAATCTCGGCGCTCAGCGTTGCAATACATGAATAATTCATAGGTTTTTTCTTCGTTCAAAATCTGTTCGGTGTTGCGATAGCCGCAGTTGACCACGGAGGGAAGTCTCGGAAGCCATTAAATGACTGATTTTGTGCCGAATGGAGGGGAAAATCCGATTCTTTTATGGAGGCGC
>JAUELG010083987.1:0-10839 GCA_031471515.1 Dendraster excentricus | reverse complement strand
CTGGTCTAGTAATCCAGAGGTCTCGGGTTCGATTCCCGGCAAAGCCTATTTTTCTTTGCACATTTTCAATCATTAAAAAATACTATTTCTTCAGACATGAAGCTCAGATTTTACTTCATGTCAAGTCACATTATTCAAAGCAAAACATTATTAAAACACATTTAGGGGGGGGGGGGGGGGTTAAACCCTCACAAATTCGGAGTCCGAAATGGAACTCGACAAGACATACCACTTCGACACCAACCACCGCTAGAACCCCAAACATCCCCGCAACGTCCCCGAATTATTCGGTCTCGTGTCGGTTTGGGTTCGGTCTTCGGTGTGACTGGGGTATTAGGTAGCTTTGCATGGGAACTGTAGTAAACCCCACCTTCGTTCTGATTTATAAAATGACATCGATTGATTTAGCAGTGGTGGTTCATGGACGTCCATGGGTTGTTGAAACATAGATGTATGGATGTATGGTTGAATCTATGAATGATGATGTGCTAACCCCACTCAGTGGTGGGCAAGTTTAGCTGGCGGACCCTTTGTGAAATCATTTCAGCTCATGTTGTAGTCGTTCGATCATTATACTTGTACGTTTCATATAATTACAATTAACAAATAGTTGCCTCTCACCAGTGATCCCTCACAGTCACATATACAACTATGAATAACAAGAAAATTAATATGAGAGACATTTTGTTAACATGTGCAAAACGTGATAATATCTGATATCTCTACAAGGTATTGTGAGAAAATGTCAAGTCAAATGGACGTTGCATGGCTGAGTTATGAGCAAAACTGCAAAGTGTTATTCAGTAACTCACTGCATTTACTTTGTACATGGTTCTAAAACTCCGCCCGAGTTTTTGAACACTGTACACTTCAATAATACTTGTATCGAAAGGAAGATGTGAAAACCCAAGGTCTGTGTAAAAGGGAATCACTAGAATTCAAATACAATTTCAAGATTTGGACAATGTTACTAAATCCCTTTAAACCCATCGATCGATAGATCGATCGATAGGTTGATAGAACTGCACAGACGTAAACCAATATATCATTTAATTTATTATTTTATGGCAATGATACCTATGAGCCATGAAAACAATGTTTGATACCACCCTGAGTCTCCATCTATATTACCGCATGCTGGTTTACGGTTCATTTTTATGACGTCGCCCCAGTCAACATCCATCCCAGGCCCTAAATCACAGTAAAGATAATTATGTGACCACCACCAAATATTCTTGATGGACATTCAATTGACCCTTATACCCCCTTGTTGATACCACCCTCATAACCTGAGTCTCCATCCATTTACCCCCATTTACCCCATGCTGGTTTACCCTTCACTTTTACAACGTTGCCACATTCTTCTTTAGCCAAAATCACAGGCCCTAAATCACAAAATGATAATTATGTAAGAACTGACCACCAACAAATATTATTGTTGGACATATCTACTCCTCGAGTTTTGGTATCATTATTCGATTGTCCAAGCATGGAGCTAGAAGTGTTTAAATCCAGTCGGGGGAAGGTGTGTGTGACGTACAGAGGGTACGTTTACACTGAGCGGAAAAGAGGGAATGATGCGGTGTACTGGCGCTGTCGTGAGCGTAAGACCTGTTCGGGTACGATGCGAAGCGAGATAGCTGGTGAGCAGAGGTTTATCAACCCAGTGGAAAATGTTCCACACTCCCATGAGCCAAATGTGGACGCGACAGGGGTACAGAGGGTAAAGGCTACCATCAATGGGAGATCTGCTCAAGAACTGACTGCTGTGCCGACCATCTACCGAGAGGAGCATGCTCATCTGATGGCAAGCAATGTAAATGCCGCTGCCATACTTCCTCCGCTAAGGTAAGCAAGACTAAGGATTTCTCATGATCTATATGGATGATCATATTTAGTGCACTTTAAAAAGATGTACCATTAATTATTATCATCGGACATAGTAAAATATGCATCACCATGATCACTAAGTTATTTGCTTAAACACAATCTCGTGATTGCCATGTCAGTTCTAATTTCACAATAGATAGAATTAGAACAAACCCTGTATATAGTTGTACTGGGATTACATTGGTCAATTATAGTGTAATTATTTTACTGATGCTGATGCCGTTTACTGAATTTGCATTTTCCGGATGTCTGGCTATAATAATATTTAGTAATGTAAAAGTTGTTACAGTAACAGTCGCATTTACAGGGATCTAGAATCTAGTAACTTTGTTGACATGTGTGAAATATGATGAATGCATGGTTGATGCATTGTATGTTATCTGATATGTCCACATGGTATTGTGTGAAAATTCTAAGTCAAATGGACGTTGCATGGCTGAGAATTGAGCAACATGCTAAGCGAACTAACTCAATGAATTCACTTCGTGTATGGTTTCAAAACTCCCAGGGAGTTTTTATCTAAACACTTAAATCGTTCATATCTCTGCACACAAGAGGGGATTGGTTTCGACCATTTTTTTTATACACAATTATTAATTTGATGTTTTACAAAACAATTGTATTTATAGAGAGATTATCAACAACTACTTAAAAACGCTTCTGACATTTTTTTTGAAAAGTGGAGGCATTTTTATTTTTTTTTTAATCAGTAATTATTTGGGCCCCACTAATCATATGATCAAATATATTTATTGATATTTCAGCTATTTCTGGGCCGATTTGGACCAAATAAAGTTTACTCTGCCATTAAAATTGCACATTCTCTCAAATTTTACACTCACAAAAAATTTGCGATGTGCAGCGCCCTCTCTACCAAAACTAAAATTTTCAGCGTTTTTTACCGTTTTTTGCCAACCCAAGCCCTTTTATTATTATAATTGCACATTGCAAGCATCATGATTTGTTATGAGTTTGAATTTTGTCCAAGATATGGGACACCAATATTGGGAAGCGTTTTTGGGCTGGGGGTCCGGGGCGGAGCCCCCGAAAGCTTCGGGAATAGAAATATCCAGATATAAGACACACTGCAAGGAATCATGTTCTGAGGAGGGCCTTGAACTTTGGCCTGATATATTCATAATGTCGATTGCAATGATCATGATGGAACTCTGAATATAATAAGTCACGGGATACCTGCGTTGGTAAGTTTATTTGGGATTCAGGGGCGGAGCCCCGAAAGCTTTCGTATTTGCAATATCCCGATAATGAATTTAAGTAGGGTTGAGTATCGGTAAATCCCGAAGTGCCCCCCTAAATTTTTTGCGAGATAATGAAAAACTAACTGTCAAATTCGAAAGAACAAACGATATTAATGGCAAAATAAACTTTATTTGATCAAAATCGGTTCAGAAACGGCTGAAATATCCATAAATAGAGTTTGTAAAAAAGGGTTAGTCACTGGCCATCACTTTGCGATTTTTTTGTTAACATTTGAAAAATTAAAAAAATGCTGTAAACTGTTGTGAAAACAATCTAAATGGGTTTTACAAAAGTCGTTGATGATATTTCTATTGAATCAAAACATTGAATGCACAATTTGTTATGAACAAAAGCTAAAATCAATGATTTCTTTAAAAACAGCGCCCTCTTGCGTTAACGGTTATTTTTAAAAGATAACATGCGTTATTCTTGGTGGTTTAAAGTTGTTTATACTTTTCGAGCATGGTGAAGTTATAAACGTTTTGGTTACTAAAGTTAAGCTTTACCAATACTCAACCCTCCCTTTAACTATTGAAAATGTAGCTCAATTTGAGTGAGCAAAGCACAGACCCACAGTGGTTAGTGGATCAAGATGGCCTGACAATATGCCAAGAAAAAAATCCTGAATGAAGTTATTCAACGAGTACAGGGCCGGGGCATGGGTTAGATAACCTAGCCCCAGACAATTTTGGATTTGGGCAGTTTAACGTTATCAAAAAGTGGTTTAAAGAAGACTACAGTATCAACTACCATACACAAGAGGGGCAATGCTCCGCTATTTAAATGTTTTCATAATTATATGTTTTACCCAAAACATTGCGGGGGGATGATAATACAGGCCACCCCCCATATAAATATTGGGGAATATATACCCCCCCCCCCTTGATCGACGCCCATGGTTGAATGGTGGGTGGCAGTCCTCTGTTGCTCTTGCTAATTTATTTTACAACATAATTTGCTATTGTTAATTGACCATGACAGTTCATGCATGAATGATTACACTATAATCTGCCTGAAGAGGACTGCATTAATTATACTTTATTGTAGATGAATACCTATGAAATATTTCGACGTTAAAAGTGCCCTGTTTCTTTTTGCGATGAGTATACTATGAGGCAATGTATGTTGCCATGACAAAGAACTGCTATGAAAGCTATGCTAAATTAGTCTAGAGTAAAGCAGTTTTACCACCTATAATTTATTTCCTCAGTATGCTCGGATCTAGTAACTTTGACATGTGGAAGAAGTGGTTATTAGATATGTAAAATGGATGTTGTGTGAAAATTGCAATTTAAAGGGCAATGAAACCCAAGCAAAATGTCGCTTTCATAGTCTTGAGGAGATTAAAAGGAATAATCTTTGAAACTTGGTGAGCATAATCGGGCAAGAAACAAGAATACTACGGCTCATTGAAGATGTCCATTTATTCCTCTGGGGAGCTTTAATTGGCAACGCACTCTGATCAGATAGTGTGTGGACTACTCCCCAAATGTTTTGTACAAAAAAGTTCCCAATTTTTAAATTTTTCTTCATAGTCACATTTTTTAATTCCCCAACTCATGATATGTGATGTATAATAGCATTCTAAAAAACATATGTTGAACTCGAAAGAAGGGTAAACATACATTTTGAGAAAATTTAACAAAATTGAAATTTTGTGTACAGAATGTATAGGGAGTTGTCAACAACTTTGCCAGAGTGCGTTGCAAATTTGAGTCACTCAAAGAAATACATGGCTCTTTTCAAAGAGCCTTGGTTTCTTATTTCTTGACCGATTGTGCTCAAATTTTTAAAGGGACTAGTCATTATATCTAGTGTCTTATAGTGCATTCAACATTATCTGGATTTCATTGTCCTTTAAATGGATTTAAATGTGGCCGATAAATGATCACAAATATAAAGTGATATTCAACCAACTCATTGCACTCACTGTGTACACAATTCCGACGGTCCACTGAATAATGTCATATCCGACCACTTCAATCGTAAATATCATTTTAACAAAAGAGGAATCATCAAGTTGAAAGGGTACCCCTAGAAATTCAATTGGATTTTGAGAATTTTGAACAATAATAAAGTCCATTTATCGTGAAAAATTCACACACGTTATAACTCGATACACATATAGGATCATACTAATCATCCATCATTTTGTTTTGCAAATTACTCTATCCCATGTTACTTATTGATATCAATGTCGGACACCTTATTATAAACTAAAGTAATGCTACAGTGCCTTACCAATATAAATGGTCATGTACCTGGGACTTGAAATTAAAACTAATGTTTGGAATCGTTTCGATCTCATCAGGTCAGTGACAAGCAGTGCGTATAGAAGTAGAAAGAAGGCCCTTCCCGCTCTTCCTAGACGTCTTAGAGACCTCGTCATCGAAGGAGAATGGGCCAGAACAGATGGAGGTGAAGATTTTCTGCTCTTCGACGTGGAGCTGGTAAACGACGGGGGTAGAATAGTTTGCTTCTGTGCCGAATCGGATCTCCGACTGATATGCCAGCTTGAAACTATCTACATGGACGGGACGTTCAGTGTTGCTCCGCATCTTTTCGCCCAGCTCTACACAATTCACGGCTTTGCTCATGGAAAACAACTTCCATTGATATATGCTCTTCTAACAGGTACTAATATCGATAGTGTTGATTTTCATTAGATAGAGAGGTAGCCAGTTTAACAGATAAAGACAACTGTAAAAATGGGAATATTATTTTGTGTACAAACATAATATGGGAGTTGTCCAACAGGGAGGGGGGGGGGGCTGTTCATAGCTCGATTATGCTCTAACTTTCAGAGATTACCCCTAATTTTAACTTACAGGAAATCAATATTTTTTCTTGGGTTTCATTGTCTTCATTGTCATTTGAAAAAACATTTGCCTGCATAATAACGATATGCATGCAATATTTTGATTATTATACTGTGAATGACTTTTTTGAAATTACGTGATCTTAATTGATTTTTTTTTGTTACCATGCTTATATCGACAGGGAGGACAACCCAGATCTACACGGCTCTCTTCCAGAACCTGAAGAGAAAGGCAGCCGATCTGATGCAGATTTTGAACCCCGGCCAAGTTGTGTCTGACTTCGAGGCAGGCCTGAAGAGAGCAATCGCCAATGAGTTTCCACAGGTAAGCTGTCAAATGTGCGAATCTTATATGTGTGACATTTAGACTGTTAGAGATGATGGTTGATGCAACATGTCCACTGAAGTATACCGAAATATTATCAAAAAGCTCAAAATGCAATTGGAATTAAAATAGTTGTTCCCCCATGCCTTGTTGTATTTACATTAAAGGGATAGTTGAGTGCTGGTAGAGAGGGTGTTACAAATATTCACTTGTTGTGATAATGGTATAAAGAGCATGATATGTTCATTGGCAGAATAAACTTTATTTATATACGGCTGAAATATCCATAAAAGTAAACCTTATTTATGTGGGGCCCCACACATAGTACAAAAATGCTAAACAAATAGTTTTTGGATAGCTGTTAATTCTTCAAATATCTTATCTCTATTTTTATGAACCATCCCACGCACAACGTATGTGCTTTCATATACAATACGGTCTGTATTAAGTTGTCTAAATGCGACACAAACCATATCATTTCAGATGTGTGAATGTGCCAAGAATCCATTGCATTTATTGAAATATAAACGTTACATTCGCCTTCCCCACCTCGAAGATTGCTTTTGGAGGTTAAAACTAGTCAAATTCAAGTTAGCATCTAACTCCGAAATGGTATTGCCCAGGCTAATTCAACATCCGGACTTTTCCGATGACCATCTCCTCCTCCAAGCACACAATGATTTTGAAAATGAACAATAACAAATCGAGGGACATAGAGATAAAATTGGGGGAAACGCATTATTTAAGGGGTAGTACAGTTTAGCTAGACAGGGCACTGCACATCACAATATTTTTTGTGAGGAAATGAAAAACTGAGTGACGAATTTGAGAGAACATGCAATTTTAATTGCAAAATAACATTTATTTGGTAAAGAACTACACAGAGCGGCTGAAATACAAATACGTACAGGGTATATCTAATCTTAAATTTGGGGCCAAAATAGATAACTGTTTTGAAAATCAAGCAAAATGCTTGTTGAATCCCTCTGATTTTTAAAAGTGCAAGGCAGTGGTTGAAACCAATGCATTTTTAGAAAAGCGCCCTCTTGTGTTTAAATGGCTCTTTTTGAAAAATAATAGGCTTTTTACTGAGTCGTGTGTAAATTTGTTTATCTTTTCGACTATAATTGAGTTATAACAATCAGTTTATAACGTTATTATCCATTTTCGGTGACTTAAATTGAGCCTTACCACCCCCACCAACCCCCCCCCCCCCTCTCCGCCCCAACTTTCAAAGCCATTCCGCGGCCCCTGGAGTATACATATATCATGGAACCTAGTAGGGTCCATGCATATATTGAGAGATTTCACTTCCATCATATCCTGACATTTTGTATTGCTAAGATAGAATCGGTTATTAGCTTTGCATTCCACTCCATACTTTGTAATGTTTATTGTATTATAACAACGGTATAGATGATTTATTGTATTATACCAACTGTTCTTGGGCGAACATATACATTATCATGATGCTTTTTGTAACAGGATAGTTTTAAATCTACAGATACTTTTGTATAAAAACAGAACTTGTAATGTATTGAAGGAACTTGAATGCATTTCTGTTGTGTATGTTTTTTTTACCAGGCGGAGCACAAGGGCTGCTACTTCCACTTCTGCCAGGCGGTTTTCCGAAAGGTGAAGTCTGTGGGGCTGCAGGCTGTTTACAACGATGACCAACAGCCGGAACTGCGGACCTTCGTGAGGCAGCTGATGGCCACGGCTTTTCTCCCCCCTGGAGAAGTTGTTGCTGCAGTGGACGAACTGCAGAGAGGTGCCCCAGTTATCCCCTTGCTCAATCAATTCATTGAGTATTTCCAGGGTAAGCTATTGTTAGTATGTAATGCCACTAAACCATTGAATTGATTTAATGGGGAAAGTTGAGTAGTGGTCAAGAGACTACATTTTTTGTCAAACCAAAATTTTAGTAACCAAAACATGCACCATTACAGTGACCAAGGAATGGTTTTGAAAGTGGGGGCTGAACTGTTATGTATTTCTTTATTTAGGCTTATGTATTTCTTTGTTTTAAGTCAAAATAGTAGGGGCTGTAGCCAACAACAAACACCATTTTTCAATTTATGGTTGCTATGTATGGCAACACTAAGTGGCCGATCTAGTCAAAATTTATACCAAAATGTCCGCAATGAGATTTTGAGGAATAGTCATCAAATAGTTAGCAAAGATGGTTACAGCCAAATAATAACAGTTGAATCAGTGCACTAAACTATGATAGGGGCTCAATGACCCATATTCCCCTCAGGCTTGATATGGTTAAACTAATAACATTTTTACATAGTATAATTCATTTGACATCACAATTATTTGTCAACATATATACCACCTCAAATAGTACCATTTTATCGTTCCCATAGCCGTAGGCTTGAATTAAGAAGCTGGCACATCTGTCGGTCATGGGTTATTTCATCGGGATAAACACAGTGAAAAGAAAAACATCGAAACATTTCTGATGATTGTCGAGTTGTACTTATGACCTTCAACGCAACGAATCGTCACCATATATTCTTTTTTTTTCTCCTATAGACACCTGGATTGTGGGTCAGTTCCCGATCGTCATGTGGAACGTCCACGACGTGGAAAGAAGAACGAATAACGATCTTGAAGGCTGGCACAACAGCTTTGCGCGGCTGGTTGCCCGCTTCCACCCCAATATCTGGGAGTTGGTTGCAGCACTCAAGAAGCAACAAGCTTCCGTGGCAGCCATGCGACTGCAGCTAATGGCTGGTCAAGATCTGGTGGTTCGGAGGCGGAAATACATCCGCCTCAACAGAATGATCACCAACCTGACGACTCGCTACGCTAACGGGGGTGTAGATCAACAAACTTTCCTACGCGGCATGGCCTACGCACTGGCTTCCAAAGGCTTGTAATTAGGACTAGGTGATGGCGTGCCCAATGCTTTGGGATACTCATGTGTCCAGTTTCTGAACGTCAGCATGCTCCTGAAGGTCAGCATAGCTCCCTGCATACTGAGGTTGGCCAAAAGTCCCAGAAACATCGGTGCCGAGATGGAGGGGCAGATTAATTAATACAAATACACAATATAATATTGGATTAGCGTAGCCAGGGGGGATTGAGGGGGGGGGGGGGGCTACGCCAATCCGAAATGATTTTGTTTTCATGTTCGTAAGCAAGCTTCCACCCCTCCCCAACTCAATTCCCCGTGGCTACGCCAATCAAATATCATATTGTGTTAATTTGTATTTCATTAATCTGCCCCTCCATCTAAGCCAGGATGTATGAGAGTTAGCTAACCATCATACCTCCTTGATCTAAGATAGAAGTTTCTGGGACTTTTTGCCAACCATAGTATGTTGACGTTTAGGAGCTTGTTGACGTTTCGGAGCTGGACATCCTGTTTAATATAAGACGGGTATGTGCCGCTTAAAAGAACCTTCTTTTCACACCCGATCGCAGCTCTAAAGATTTTCAATTTTCAAGAATTGTCACTCCATAGACCCCCCCCCCCCTCCCACTCCTCCCCCCGAATGACTTGGCTATGCATTGTGAGTTGCGCCAAGTCCATAATTCTTCTTCTAGTTTGGCTCCTTGGAGTTCCGTGAGACACATCCTTATCGTAAAAACAAATAATAATTGCCCCCAACCCCCCCCCCCTCCCCCCTGGGCCTAATGCCACACATAATATATTTTTAGAGAGATAATGAAAACTGACCGGTAATTTTGAAAGAGCGTAATATTTTAGTGACAATATAAACTTTATCTAAAACTTTCCCTTTTTTAAATATATAGTTGATGATTACTTTTCTATTTCATCCCTTTTTTACAAACGTTCACATGACAATGTCTTATTTAATATGGTTCAAACAAATGAGTTTTTAGAATACGCCATCTTGAGTTTGAACGGATCGATTTGAATAAAAAAAGGCTTTTTACTTAGCCGTTTGTAATTCCTTTCAAGGTTAAAATTCAGTTTGACTAATAATGTACTCTCTTTTCCAGAACTCAAATATGTTCAATTTATGGTATAGAGGGCGGTGCGCGATTGTTGATGCTAGAGTTCAATTATAGAGATAGTTTAGACATCTATTGTACATAATGGATACAAAACCGGCACCACCAGCTGATCCGCTCTTTGCATTGTGTGTGTATTGGCTATATACTGTATTTTTTTTACACGTTTTGTCACTCTGGTGCCGATTCTGATATTTGTCTTCCAAATAACGCAAGGGGATATTATGTATATTAAAGGGGTAGTCTTCAACAAATTGAAAATGATAGCAGTTTATTTAATGCAATTTACGTGTTAGTGGTTAGAGACAATATACATCTCGGGGGAAAATGTGCCCATTGAAAAGGGCAACTTGCCGATCAGTCAACAGCCATTTGGTCTACTCCCATTTGGTCTATTAGAAAATGATAGATATGGGAACTTAGGGGCGTAAATTAGGGTTTGTGTTGGGTTTGGGGTTAGAGGTTGTGTGTGAAGGTGTGAGGAAATTGAAGTTAAAGTCATCAGGTAGTAGACCAAATTGGTTGTATAGTCCAACTGAACGAATCGAATGAACAT
>JAUELG010083876.1:0-10842 GCA_031471515.1 Dendraster excentricus | reverse complement strand
TGGTACCCCCCTTTATATGGAGACATACCCCCCCCCCCCCCCCCCGGGACGCATTCAAACACACGTGTGCATTAAACGGAGAAAGTGTTGCCAATGTGCCCAGGAGATCAGTTTAAAGGAAGTTGATGTTTCAATTCAATCCGTCATACAGGCTTTGCTGGAATCTCCATGGAGCGGGGATATAATAGACACTTGTGATCACTTCGATAAGACACCGCTTCACGTTGCTGCGGAGAACGGGTTTCACGAAATAGTGAAGGTATGTCCCAAATCTGTAGGTGTGATTAACGTCCACAGACAAGTTTAAAACTAAGATTGTCATAACGGAAAATGCAAATGCAAATTGGGTAAAAATGTATGGTTTGTTTTTGTCTCTCTTGACTATATATTACACACACACACACACACACACGTTTTAGCGGAGAACAATAATGCATTGGAATGGAATTTGTATGCGATCACATAGGAGATTTGTATCATTTAATTGTCCATTCTAAGTCGGTCAAACTGGAGATATTGAATTGAATACAAAAGGTGACATCGTGTTCTTGAAGAAGGAATGACATACTTAATTGAATTAATTAATGTTCTTTTTTTTCGATGCAAAGAGCATTGTATTCATTACACAGCGGAATTACCAACGGTGGCATGTCTTGAATTGTTTTGTTTGATCTACAGATCTTCTTGTGGCCAAAGCCAAACCGTTCAAGAAGAATGATGACTATCAGACCCCTGCATGTCCACCTGGCGGCACAGAAGGGACACACAGAGTAAGCTGTTAATGTTTGCCACAATGTCTACCTTGACATGGTCTGGCTTTTAATGAAATACCATATTTATAAGCGATTATCAGTTAACAATGTATAAATATTATTCCGTGTCATATCTGCTTTGTAGAAAATGTAAATATTTGTATCTGTGCCTCGGTCGGTTTGCCGCAAATTTTACTCATGTTTCTTTTTTTTTCTTCAAAACAAGAATTCCCGAGATTTGTGTTTAATATAACGGTTATGGATAATTGTTTAACCTATGACTAATTTTGTTGCGAAATTATTACGTTTGGTTGTATTATTTTCATATTAAATACGATCATGCTAATTAAATATAATACATCGGTTAGCGATGTATAAATGATTATCACATTATAACCCATATGAATTGTTTCCGATGTTTATGATTTCATGGATATAGAACTGTGTCGGAGTTTGTCAAGTATGACAGCAGGCACACAAACTGTGAGGATAAAACAGGTAACGCCCCTCTTCACCTTGCTGCAATGTCGGGCCAGGAGTACACGGTGAGGGCGCTCATAGAAGCAGGGGCGGATGTTGATGCACGGTATGTATGTATGTATGTATATGTATGCCTGACACAGAAATCCAGACCTTCTTATCATACACGATACCTGTAATAACGCATACAAAATTGATAAAGAAGCGCTTGAGAACTAAAATATGAAAACACTCGGTTACGTGATTAGCCTAACCGGACATAATGCTAAATTGGTTATAAGATTGTTACTGTATTTAGTATTCGCTAGACATGTTGAGTGTTAATTACAACAAGAAAAACAAAATTGGCAAAAATGTTAAACCTCTTATAGTGACCACCAAAGGAACATAAGAAAAGTGGCCACATGGATGACCTCTATAGTAAACAAGTATAATTCACGCTGCAGCAGGTATGCTGCTATCGAAACTTGACTTCCGAGAAGGTCTTACTAAATGGTATGCAACATAATCATGAATTACATCACTTAATTCTCGCTCCAAGATAACCATGATAATGTTTGACATTCTGCCATCTTCCTTTTCCCATTAAGCGATGTAAAGCTGAGAACTCCTCTTTCGAACGCTGCCAAAAGTGGATGGACGAATACTGCCTGTATTTTACTGGAAAATAACAGCAAAGTAAATGCGCGGGATGAGAAAGGAGTAAGTGCCCAATATAAGAAGAGTTTCTTCTTTTTCAACTTTCGAAGAATATAGGTTTGTGTGCTTTACTTTGTACACGGCCTGTAGAAACAGTTAGTTACGTGGCGCGGCTCTGGTATATTTAGCATTTTCACAATACCTCATGCCTGACCGTCATAAGCTATAGCGCGCACGCCACATTGGCGCTGCTACTTCCAGTCGTATCTCTCATTCAAACTTGCTATTGGGAGTGGTGGCATGAATTCATATGGAGGTATATCAATGTCTTGCGCAATACGTGTCCTATAAGGTGTATACATGCTAAAGAGTAAACTTGGAAGACATATTGCACTCGTGAATAAATATTGTATTGAACATATTAAGGTTAAAGTAAGTGTGTAAACTATTGCCTTCTTTTTTTTGTACCTCTAGGCGACGCCCCTTCACCTAGCTGCGGCGGCTGGTCACATGGAAGTAGTGAAACTACTGCTGGAATGGAAGGCAGATATCTCTCGTCAAGATAGCAACAACAACAACTGCCTGGACGTAGCCATAGAGAAGAATCACACGTACTGAAAAAAGTTATTGATTGATTGATTGGTTGGTTGATTGAGTTACTGACTGAATGATTGATTGATTAAAAGTTATTGATTGATTTATTTATTGATTGCTTAATTAATGGATTTATTAATTGAAATATTGATTGATTGATTGATTGGTTTATTGATTGATTGATTGACCGATTGATTGATTGATTAATTGATTGATTGATTGATTGATTGATTGATTAATTGATTTATTGATTGATTGAGTGATTGTTCTATGAGGGGTTAATATGACGCTCCCTATTTTTCGAATTGTGATTTTTTAAGCATACTTTTGCATTCTCTGCGCTGTAATGTATATCATATTGAATGACAAATGAATATGTACATTTATTAGAAGTTACTGACCATATCTAGGAAATCAATATGCCGACATTTTATGGGCACACCGTAACAATAAACACCATTGTGTTGTAGGGAGGTTGCCATGGAGATCGTTAGTCAGGTCGGGTGGAAGGCTGCTCTGAAGAGTTATAAGTTCGATTCCGAATCCAAGACCTGGACCTCGCCTTTGCGACAACTCATCGAGAAAATGCCAGGTTGGTATCAATTCATGTTGTCAGCAAGGTATTCGATTTTCGCCCCGGATGTTTGCACTGAAGACAGTCCTCTTGGATTCCCATCCAGATTAGTATACATTCGTACATTCGACTTGTCAAACCACATACTATTAGGCTTTTACTGATACACCATATTTTGTCTTCCCTCAATTAATATCTTTGTCATTGTTTTACATATTTATGTACTTTCTAAATGCGTATACAGTCATGTATGTATTTAACTGAAATTAATATGAAATTGATCAATCAATCAATCAATCAGAATCAATCGCAAAACGTATACTGCTATGGATTGACAACTAATATTAACCTGTAAGCTGCTAGGCAATCATAACAATGTTTAAATATTTGCTTGATATAACTGCCTTTTTAATATTGGCTGGACACATGAATTTTGTGATTGTGATTGCTCATCATGCTTTACCAACATTTTTATACTGAAGTTCGTGTTATAGGGAAATATTAATTCAACATCACCTTGGACGTTTTGCTGCGTTTCGGCTTATCCCTGTTCACCACAGCGGAGTAAACAGCTACGTTTCATAATCTCTCCTGTACACCAGCCATCGAATTACGACTAAATGACCTCCCTCCCCACGTCCAGAAACGTTCACTTTGGTTTCCCTTTTTTCTTCCTCCGTCTGAACATATATATGCAGCCCCTTCTCCATATACTTCCTCTGATCATGTCGAAACCATCACAGTCTCGCCGTCATCACTTGGTCGCGTTGTTCGTTATGTCTTTTGATCATCAGATTTAGCAGAGAAGGTTCTGGACAACTGTCTGAGTCCCAACCAGTCGGATGCAACCGAGGATGACTACTGCGTCACTTGCCACTTCGACCTCCTGGATGACATGTTCTCAGATAAAAACAATGACAAGCATCGTAAGTCATTGTTATGGATATACACAGTTAAACGTTGATATCAACGGAAAGGAATCCACTTGTCATACTTAGTGACGTCATTACCAATTACAAGATACGAATCCACTTTTCATGATTAGTGATGCATGAAACAGTGACCAGTTCAGTTTTAATTGCAAAATATGTTGCAAATATATTGCAAATAGGTAGGAGTGTTATACAGCTACACAAATCAAACTAATGCATAAATAGTCATGTATGCAATTTAATTTTTTTTAAACTTCTATAAAACAACAAAAACACACATACAACATGTTAACTATCCATAATATCATGAATTTATTATATCCCAAAACTTAAACAACATTCTAGTTATTTACAAATTTCTAGTTATTTACAAATTTCTAGTTATTTACAAAGAATTCAACATTTGTGTTGCATTGCTCCTATTTGCAGGTGTGATGTTGGCTGATGATGGTGATGAGGGGAGGAAAGCAGTGGATGCTGCCGCTCTCCGAACCATGATGTCGTGGCCTCATACCCACTGCTATAATGGTACAATAATCAACTGCAATCTTCTCTCAACACTCTAACTACTGATAAAGAGTGTGACCTGTAATCCGTAGATATTATGGTTAAACAACATTAGTAATTTAATTTTAATACGCATTTCATTGATATCACATGTAGATAAAAGAGGATAGTTTACATACAAAATAAAGGTACATTGTACATAACATTAAATTCCAAGTGAGCCTTCCAAAGTTGTCTGGAAACAGAAAGAAATTTTGATTAACATAGGTCTTTCCTGCAAAAATTTGTAATTGTATGCATTATTTTCCCTTGTACCTACACTATGAAACATTTTGTAATGAAACACGTATTACACTCGCAAGAATTTGTGTATTTCCTCCTGAATCAAACGATAAACATTACAACTGTTTGTATAATTACATACTTCTTGTAGGAATTATTCGTATCCTAGTCATGGTATGTTCTTGCCTTAATGTTTATAGGCAAAATTCGAACGCGAGGAACTTCTCCGTCGTCCCTTGGTGATCAGTCTCCTCAATCACAAGTGGATGAGCTATGGTTGCTTCGTCTTCTTCTTCTCATTCTTCTGGTATACACTCTTCCTCGTTTTACTCTCCGGTTACGCCATCGTCAACCCTCCGCCCTTCTATTTCACCCCAAACTCAACTTGTGATGACGCCCCTATCTTCATTCTGGACGGAGAGCGTCGCTGGATCGAAGACTACAGCGACATCACGCTCATCATCTTTGCGATCAACGGGCACATTTAACGATCGAACAACCTATATTGACCACAAACTAATATCATTTAAATGTATTCATGAATAATTAGAACTCAATTATCTTATCGATCAAAAAAATTTTGCAGCTTGTTCAGATCCAGCGTAAGAAGCGGCGTTACATATGCTTTGATAACATGCTTGAGTGGACTATCTACATCCTGTCCATCCTGTTTGTGGCTCCGATCGGCGACCGATACGTGTCATATGGCAGTGTCGGGTCCATTCTTCTCAGAGCAGTAAGTTTGAACGGTTTACTCGCGTAGCTTAATATGTACCTGAGCCTTACACACTTTTGATAAAACTCGTATGAATTTAATGCAAACCACTTCCGCTAATTCATCCTTTCTGTTAAAAAAAGAAGAAATATGTCTTGTCTTCACAATTTATCAACCAACTGATTTCTTAATGTGTTTCGTTTCTCAGGACTGGCAGTGGCAGGTCGGTGTTGTTGCGGTCTTCTGTTCCTGGATCAATCTCCTCATGTTCATCTTCAAGTGGCCGAGCGTCGGGATTTACGAAGCCATGCTTTCAAGTAATTTTCAAAATTGTTTTCATGTGATCATGTTCGAAGGTTGTTCCTCTTTACAAGCAATGAATTAAGCGCTCCCAAGTTATATGTATTTCATATTTCTTGTTACATGCATACCAATAACTGTATGTTTGTTTTTTAAAGTGTTCATATATACAAATATATAATTATCTTGAGCCCAGGACAGGGATTATTCTTGGGCCTCTCGGAAAAAACAATTAAACACTAAAATGCAATACTAAGACCAAATATTTTTTAAATTATCGTCATGATTAATAATATAATTTATAATCTTATTATGTTACCAATGATCTGTGTTTTGTTTTTATCATTGCAATATTGGAGATATGTGCATTAAGTTATAGATATTAATTTAAAACATAACACGATCTGACATGTAAAAATGTGCTGTAAGCAAATGGGAATTCTGTCATCAATGTTTCCCCTGTGTCTTCTACAATAGGGCAACCATCATGGCCATAAATGCAAATCAACGATTATAACCTTCCCCAAAAGGCATTAATACTCATTTTGATACAGGATAAGTTCATAACGATACGCAACATTCTGATTATGTAAAAAAAATATATAAAAAAGTAAAATCTCAAGTAGGCACATGTGTCCTTCCTTAATAACTTCATGAACAAGTTTGATCACGAATGTATTTCAAATTCTCTAGATTTCATCCGGACCCTGGCGAAGTTCGTGATCGTCATCGTGCTGATCGTTGCTGCCTTTGGAATCGCCTTCTACATGATGCTCCTCAACCAGGTACACTATCTAATTGGTTGCATTTACATAGATAGTCTTGGTTGAATAGTGGTTTAACAAAACCTTGGGATGTGTAGCTTATATGTTAATGTCTTTGTATGCACTCGCGTATTATTCTGATTTCTGATTTTTAAGATAGGATTTTATCATCCGTATCGTGCCGATAAGATACAGTGAATGTATAATTTATGTAAGCATATTAATTTGATGGAGATATTTTACATTCACGTTAACAAATTGATTTTGTCCGACCAACAGTTTTCGCCAATGAAGGCTGCGGAAACCTTTTACTGATCCCTTTCCCCTCATACTTCACGTACTGGTCATATGACACAATGGTAGAGCGTCTGTCTCATGCACGGGAGGTCGTGGGACCTATTGCTTTCTATTCAGATGCTCGACAAACATAGATTGTAGTATTTATATTATGCAGGGCCCGCTGGAAGAGCAGTCACTGAAGTAGCTACCATGGGTAAATAAGACGTTATTGCTATTATTATTAGTATAATTATTATTATTATTATTATTATCATTATTATTATTATTATTATTGTTGTTATTATTATTATTATTATTATTATTATTATTATCGTCATTATTATTAGTATTATTACTAGTAGTAGTAGTATTATTATAAGTATTATTATCTTATCAGATCAGCTTCGCTGACGTGGTGAAGTCCATCGTGAAGATCTCCATCATGCTCGGAGGCGAGTTCAACTTTGACGCCATCTTCAATGTCCGCAGCTACCTCGACCCCACCGACCCGACCTCCAAGGACGACTTCCTCATCATGGTCTTCTGCGAAGGCATTACCTATACCTTCTTCATCGTCTGCCTCTTCGCCATCTCCATCATCATCGTCAACCTCATGGTAAATAACTGTTCATGGTCTGCATCTCTGTTATCATCGTCTATTATAATGCTCTGCATAGTGTTGAACGTGCAAACCAGTTGAACAGGCTAAACCTGAAAACCCGGGTTGCTTCTTTATCATTATTGTGCTCAACCTGCTAGAAAATATAAATAATAGTGTTTCATATAAAATAAAAAAAAATTCAAGTTGATACAGAACAATATCGGCTAAATCGTATTATTACAAATTGCTCCTTACCAATGTTCATAATTTATTATTTATACTTTGGGATAATTATGTTCTTGTCACCTATTCATTGTAAATATTTGTACCTTCTTGTGAAAATGAAATGAACTCTGAACTGAACTGAGGGCATGTACCTGCACACCGCCCTAATCGACTCATTATCTCCACCTTCTCCATATCTGTTGTCCCACTGTCGACATGGCTATTTCCTGCACGTGAAATGGTCGCAAAGTAGTGTTAAACTATTACATATAGTTTAACACTACTTTGCGACCATTTCACGTGTATTTTCCCGTAATTTGGCGGAACTATCGTGCGGATATTATTGAGCCCGGGTCCTAACCCTGCCTTATAGGCATTTGGCGGTGATTGTGCTTATCTGATATGTTTGTTTTGCCTTTGAATATACCTTCTCATGTAGGTGGGTCTTGCTGTTGGTGACATCGACATTGTGCAGAAGCAAGCAAAGCTCCGGAGATTGACTACTTGGGTAATTAGATATTACTTGTAAACTCTACCCCTTATGTTTGGAGTGTTTATATTATACATTTGAGATGTATAAATACGTGTAAACGCTTGTATTCAATTCAAGTGTTTAAATACATTGCTTATATGTACGCGAGACAACACGAGAGTTTGATATAAGATGGCGAATGGCACACAACATAACTTTGTTATTTGGTATTATAATGGTTGCGAAACAATATTCTCCATTTGTGCCATTTGTGATGTATGATCTTATACAGACATATCCAAAGTTCAAAGTGTACGTTTTATATTATCCAACGTTTGACGGACACAACACTTTTCGTACCGTCTGTCCATGATGGATGCAGATAGATTTGGTGGTCGGGGTTCAGTTTGGACTTCCGTTTTGCTTCTGGAGTCGGTACATCAAGAAGAAGGTTGATTTCTACCCGAACAGACATTCTAATAACTGGCTGACACACGTCTACACAGCTGTGACTGGGGACGCAAGACTTGTTCTCTAAAGGTAATGCAATGGCGCTAACCGGGTAGGTAAAACAAAGCAATAGGACCAGTTACTGCAGCTCGTTATTCCAAGGGTTCTTTAGTCCGAAATTTCGTTTATTCCGAAAGTTTGTTTCTTAAAAACATGAAATCGGGTTCGATATGCTGTAGGTTCGTACGAAAATGAATTAGGGTTCGTTAATCCGAAAATTAAATGATGTTAATCCGAAAATTAAATGAGGTTCGTTTATCAGAAATAAAGTGAGGTCCCAAAACCCTACATCATTTTGAAATAAACAGCATCCTATTGCATGTTTGGACGAACGGACACCCTTTAATGTTCACATTAACGAACCATCGGAATATTGACCATTCGGATTAACTAGCCTTCAGAATAATGCGACATACTGTATGTTCGGTTTAACGAACCCTCTTGCAGGTATAAGAAATGTGTGTGTTCGGAATAACGACCATTTGAGATAGGGAACCGTAGTAGACAAAACAAGGCCTCTACTACTAATAAGAAAATATTAATATCGTCTTGTTCCATAACTGAAGGCGGTTCATAATCATGGGAAACCATTCGTTTTTCCATATTTTGTTCCCCTTTATACAACGGTATTGTAATGTTTAGCCAGTGGGAACACCGTTTCACCTGGCTCGCTTACATATTTATATGATTTTGCCGAATTATTTCCCTGAAAGTTTGATCTTTTGGTCGAGCCACCAGGTGCGTAAACATTTGTATTTGGATGTTTGTATTCCGAGAATTGTTTTTTGCAAACCTAAGTAACCTTTCAAATTTGTAAAGGTGCATAATGCGAAATATAATGTATACTGTTTAATGTTATTAATGTAATTGTTGCAGTATGTATTGTTTGACTTAAAATTGTATTACATAATATTATATTGATAATAATGTCATTACAAAGGGCTCGTAGATGATGATCAATCGTATCATGCGCTAAATAGATCGATTTTTGATATATTGTTTTTACCTTTATCTTACAGGATACGTGTATATCCCGAGGGTGCTTGCAGACAGTGAGAATCAGCGTGAGACCAGAAACAACTAACTTAAACGGTTCCCAAAGATGTTCTTCATTGCTCGCTGAAGGGCTTCCAATCCGGTTTACGTCTAATTTCGTGTATATCTACACATGTTGTGCTTTAATCGCTTTATACTGATGCTGAGGACAAGTCATGCATCTGGAGTAAAATTCCTTGTCCCCGAACGACTTGCAAAATACCAGATATCAACTCGGGGTTAAGATTCTTAAATCGTGCTATTCCCAATGTATTCACGCAAGCCCGATTGTATGCTATATGGTATTTTCGCTGATGTAGATTACCCCCTCTCTCGGGCTTATGTAAATGCATCATCATGTGTAATAAATAAATATAATACCTTCATCGGAGTGTATGGGATATATCTGGGGGACTGGGGGGATTTTAATCAGACATATTTATTAATTTTTCAGCTGTTTCTTAACCGTTTTTTATCAAATTAAGTTGATTCGGCCATTCAAATTGCATGTTCTGTCTGTGCAGCAGCAGCAGCAGCAGCTGCTGCAGCATCCCAGTTTAACTTTAAAATTCATGATAGTAAAAGTATTCTTCTGATTCCATTATATATCGTGGCTTATACTTTGACTATTTTTGCCAATAATTTATTAAATAGAGGCAATAACAAAATATAAAGATTTGTTTTGAAGAGCTGTATGAACATTCCTATGTCAACATACATTGGCATAAGCATAGGCGCCTTACTGAAAGGCCATTGAATTCATTTAGCAGGTTTTAGTAAAAGAGTATTTATTTATTTCTGTTTGCAGTGCAATGGTGAACAGAGGATCCTTAGAATATGTTATGCACAGTTTATTATATTGATTTTATATTGATTATATATTGATTGTTAATCATTTATTTGGCTTACAAGGTTGTTTATTATAGAAACATATCACAGGTTGTATTATAGCATTATCAATAAGACAACTATACTTTTTTTGTGTAAATATAGACATGCTTTGAAAGAATGTGCATTATGTTTATAATATACTTTTAATTCTTTTTAAACATTATTGGATTACATTATATAGAATTATCACGCAGCGGTACATAAATAATAATAAATAATAATAATAATAATTGTTTTTATATAGCGCTATTCCCGTGAGGATCATAGCGCTTTACAGATTATTATTACCC
>JAUELG010083543.1:0-10846 GCA_031471515.1 Dendraster excentricus | reverse complement strand
CCCCCCCCCCCCCCCCCCCCCCCCCCCCCCCCCCCCCCCCCCCCCCCCCCCCCCCCCCCCCCCCCCGCGACCATATGTGACCCGTTATGTATTTATTTAATTATGCGTATGCATTTATTTAATTTAAGCCAAAAACTTGGGGGCTGCAGCCCCTCCCCCTCCCTTTTCCGCGGGCCCTGGACTCAATGTTCATGGCGGCCACCGTGGACATAGTGGGATGGACGTGAGACAACGTGGGAAGACGGAATGGGCAAACTGCCGGGGACGAGGGGCAAGATTTTAAACTGTCCAAAAAATTACCACAGCAGTCACGGTGCGGATTAGAATGGATTAGAATTAAACGGGGTGAACATAACACAACGTGACAGCAGGTATTTGGCCGTAACAAAACTTGGAGGCTGTCCGTAGTACGACGGGAAAGGACCGTGAGATGTCGGGGAATGTATTCCCGTTCTACAACGGACAGCCTCCAAATTTTGTTAAGGCGTATTATGTTGGGTTGCGTTCACCCCGTTTTACTGCTGCCTGCTGGGTTGCCATTACAAATTTGTTCACAGTTAAAAAATCTGGCCTGACATACACGGCAGTTACATTTGCCTATTCCGCCCCCACGTTTTCTCATGCCCATCCCGTTTGTCAACGGTGGCATAGTGGCCTGAAACGGGGCTGCCGTGGCCGCCGGGAACGTGGGTGTAAAGGCATTCTCTTCGAAGATGTGCCCATGACTTGGTAATAAATGGTATGCTTGACTAAAAGAACAAATGTCCTATGCAATTTATATAACGCATCGGTACTTTCAATCATGCGTGACAAGTCGTGGGCACATCTGCAAAGAGAATGCATACATTTAAATAAATATAGTACGATTCTTGAAAATTCATTTCTAATGGATGGACACGTTAATGTAAACTGTTTTATAAGTCAATTATTTATAGATACCCAGACTTTGTTATTATGACTCGATTATGATTTGATTTAACCCTAACAAGGCCGGGGGCCATAATGCGCCCCCCGCAAAATTTGTTATTGCGCAAAAACGTGGTACAATTGAAAGTTGAATTATGGTTAGAATTAAAATAAGTAAAACATACAATAAAAAGCATAAGTTAAACAAATACAAAACATAAGACATTATAAAACAATAAACAACTTCAAGAAGAACCTGGCTCTTCCAAATTTATTGTTCGTATTATTATTATTATTATAAAATATTGTTTTCATTATTCGTATGATTTTAGAAATGTATGCTTAGGATGAAGTGACAACATGTATTTTGTGAAAATAATTTTTTTCCTGGTAATTTTTACTTTGAAGGAAGCATGGAGTCCGCGTGGAAGAAATATAATTTTAACTGCCCAGTGTTTGTCCTCAAATACAGGTACTTTATGAGAAAGAATAAGAACAATTACATTTTAGAAAATATTTTTTGATTAATTTCATATTTTGCACGATCCAATTATTTAAATAGTATAGTAGTATAGGTACTATGAGGGCCTTTATGATATTTTAAAATTGATTACGAGGAAAATTATACAACCCAAACAAATGAAATAGGTTTCTCTCATACAAGTGCATAATTTAAGAAATTCAGGACGATTCCTCACCTCGCCATTGAGCAAAATTGTATACAGAATTGTGTACATTATCAAATCTTCCAGGAATTACAATATAATGTAAACTCACTTCAGTATTACTTACCTCATATAATCACAATGATACACATATGATGGCAACTATTAGCAACACCAGGTTGTTTCGTCACTGCAGTTTGTTGATAAACACAGTAGATCGCATATTTGTGTTCTTACCTAGGTTGATATCAAACAGATCATTAAAGCTGTTGTATTTCCTTTATCTACCTCTGCATGTAAAGGGAAATGGGTTGTCTACAGCTTATACGAGATCAGATGAAAGGTGTAAAGTTTCATTACGGTTAGTATTTAAATATTTCTTTTTATCAATATATGATTAATCCCTGGTAAAACTTTCCAAAGGAATAAGTATATTTTTAACAAATGTATGGGGTGGAGGGTCTAAGATAATTTATGAAAAACCAAATACAAGATAACGTTATAGTTAATATGAAATTGACTAAGAAGATACTATTTACGTTTTTAATGAAGAGATGTGTAAAAATGTGTTTTTTTTTTATGCGACAGTATTTCAATGCATGTTGAAATTAATACAAACGGAAAAAACAAGTATGGATTATATATTATAACATTCCGTATACTAATGAATGAAAACAATTATCAATGTAAGCTTTAGTTCGTATGCGTTTATCCCCCTCAATTTGAGTTTAAAGGGATAGTTGAGTTTTGGTAGAGAGGGCGCTACACATAATAATTTTTTTTTGAGATAATGCAAAACTGAGTGTAAAATTTGAAAGGGCATAATATTTTAATGACAGAATAAACTTTATTTGATCAAAATCCGTTCAGAAATGGCCGAATTATCTATAAATGTAACCATTTGTAATAAATGTGGAGCCCCACAAATATTAGATAAATTGGATCCAACCGTTACAAATTTAAAAAAATGCTTCCTCCTTTCAAAGATTTTCAAAATAGGTTTGTTCATCGTTGTTGATTATCTCTTTATCTAATCACTATTTTTTATAAACCTTCACATGCACACTTTTATTCAAAATGGTTTAATCTAATGACTGTTTAGATAGCGCCATCTTGAGTTCGAATGGCTCTATTTGAATGATAAAAGGCTTTTTACTCCGTCGTTTGTCACTTTGATTTCCTTTCAAGCATGGTAGAGTTATAATTATTAGTTAGTAATGTTATGGTGCAAGTTTTGATTAGTTTGACCCAAACTGTCTTCTCTTTACCAGAACTCAACTATCCCTTTAATATAGTATTAGTAAAACATATTTAATATTGATATGAAACTTTAATGTAACCATATCCTTGGCTTTAAACGGGTAGAGTTATCCATTAATCTCATGATTTTGTTGTTGTATCATGATGGTTAAATTCATATACATTACATTGAATTGTTGTTTCGTTCCTTTGCGCATTTCCTGCGAATTTGATGTTTTTCTTTCGTCAACCTCACTTGAGAATGTGTAAAACGAAATATATACTATTATCAACAGATATGTGTTCGATGGTGGTCATTACACATGCAGAGCATGCAACATCCAGTGATGCAGAGCATGCAACATCCAGTGGTGCAGATCATGCAACATCCAGTGATGCAAATGAGTTGAAAGAAAAGATAGTAAAGAAGTTCCAACCTCTTGGCCTTGGAAAAGATCAAATCTTTCTAATTGAGAATTACACAGAGGAGAACCACAGTAAAAGTGCAGAAAAACATGAGGAGTTGCTCAATTTGTTATGGTCATGTGTTAAGTGTGGAGAGATAATGGACAGAAGGAGATATAATTTGGTTACTTAAATCATATGCCAATTCAGGAAAAAATATTGCGTCCAATTAGCTTGAACTTGGCGTTCAATTAACTAAACAGGACCTCAAACTAACGTATAGTTTTCAATTTAAAGGGGAACTTCAAGTTTGGTAGACAGGGCGCTGTACATCATAATTCTTTGTGAGGTAATGAAAAACTGAATGTCGAATTTAGAAGAACATGCATTTTCAATGGCAGAATAAACTTTATTTGGTCAAAATCGGTCCAAATAGGATGATGATCTCTATGTTTAGTCATTATTAACAAGAAATCTCATGCTGAAAAATGGTTGAAAGCCATGCCTTATTTGAGAGCGTCCTCTTGAGTTTTAATGACGCTTTTGGACCTATAACAGGCCTTTTTACTTAGTCGTTTAGCCTTTCCAAAATTTTACTACCCGTTAAATGAGTAGTAAAAAGGGAAAAAAAGGTTGGACATGAAAACAATTTCATACCGATGCAAGCAATTGGAAGGGAATCGATCTCATTTAGCAGGTTTAGGAGTCTGTACAGACTTAATAATCTTCACTATTGTATAACAAGTATATTTTTTACATAGATGCCAAACCATTCGGAAGACTCACAAATCAATTTCAGAAACAACCAGCACTCACGTATATAAACTGTTGATCATAATGGTGGAATATTTTTGTTTAGATCCAACTTCATTCCTTTTCCCTATAGTTTGTGCGCTAATGAATCATTTTATACTAAAAGTAATGATTTAATAATGTTTCCAAACTACCAATGTGCAATAAATGCCTGCATGAATTCGCAATCGCAAGCCTTTTGTTTAAAGCTTTGATAGACAGTCCCTGTAATGTTGGCCTATTTGCCTCTCCATACCGTATGTCCTACATGTCATCATTATGGATCATTTCACATAGTTGGCTGTAAAATGTTCAACAGAGGCCCTCGAGCCGAAACTCAATTTAACGTCATTTGCTACATGCCAAACAATGCGGGTGCTCGACAAGGAAGGGCTGTCAACAAGCAATGTCCACTATTTTGTTGGAACATCGCAGGTAACCGTCTATTAGATCATCAAACGTCATCGAAAGGAGGGTCAATTAAAGCCACGGGAATGTCTAGGACGTCCACAATTGACCAACATGATAAATTATCGCAAATAAAAAAATGCTATGGAATCAATGCCTTCCGCCAAACTGTAGATTGGAGATCGCTCTAACATGGTCACCGAGCAAGACCAGCTACCATGTGTCCAACCTATACCATACAACCGAGATTTACCAGACGTCCTTGGACAATGGGCCCAGAAGATTTACACCTGGATACTAGTGATATCTCATTTTGATGAATCCGAGCCATATTTTCCTTGACCGAACAGACGGAAGACAAAGGGTTTACCAATTACGTGGCGATAAGCTCCACTATTTATATTTTCACAATACAACTTGAGGTTGTGACAGCCCAACAGTGGTATGGCTGGTATCCGTTAAGATGACATATCACTAGTGTCCAGGCGGAAAACTCCTGGGCTCCCTTGTCCAAGGACGTCCGATAAATCTCGGTTGCATGGTACGGGGTCGGACACTTGGTAGTTCGTCGATCTTGCTCGGTGACCATGTTAGAGCGATCTCTGATCTACAGTTTGGTGGAAGGCGTTGATTCCATAGCACGTTCTTCACATATTGCGAAGGCTCCTTTTCGACACTTCCGATTTCTACGGCACAGGTTAAGCAAATTGTGATAATTTATATTGGTGATCAATCTTGTCGCCATTCCTGTGGCGTTAATCTATCCTCTTTCCTATGTCGTTTGATGATTTTACAGACCTAAACCTGCGATGTGCCCACGAAATAGTGGACATTGCTTGTTAACACCCCTTCCTGGTGGAGCACCCGCACCGGTTGGCGTGTAGTCATTGGCGTTGGACGCTGATTGGCCTTGGGGGCCTCTCTGCCAATTTTGGTTGAAAATGTTGGACATTTGCTGTTGAGAGGGAAATGGGCCAGTCATTACAGGGGCTGCCTTTCAAAGCTTAAAACAAAAGGCTAGCTTAATGAGTGCAAATTAATGTAGACATTTATTGTAAATTGGATTTTTGGAAACATTACTAAATCATTACTTTGAGTATACAATGGTTCATTAGCGCAGAATATAGGGAAAACGAATGAAGTTGGATCTAAACAAATTCCGCCAGTATGATCAACAGTGTATTTTACCTGATAATGCTGATCATGAGGACACAGTGTTGTTGCAAACAATTGATAGGTACGTATGGACTGATTGGCTGGCTATCACACAATGTTGGTCGAATTCGCCGCTGTATATCAATATAGTCAATCGACTACAGTATAATAATGATGTCTGCTTGGAACTTACAGGGGAGACCTTTTTTTACAACACCGTCATACGTTATATGTAGTGATGTAGTGATGATAGTGCCTCATAATTCGCACAATACAAATAATCATGAACAAATCAAGGGTGGATTATGTAGATCAACTTGTGGACGATGTAAATCAGGAAAATGGGAATGGCGATTGATACTTTCTTTACTCAAATTCATGCGACATGTTTTGAGTACGGGAGAGAAAATTTGAGTTTGTAAACTGTTACGTTATTGTTATAAATATGTAAGACGATTAAAACATAAATTAGTAGTCATCTTGTGTAAAACACGTTGAGATTATCAGAATTAATAATAATTAATGTAACTTATCAAAGATTAAAACACAGTTCGAAGGAGCTCTGATTACAATTGCGCAGGTGATTAATCAAAACTTGATACAATGTAAAAGTGGGTTATTAAAATCGCCATGTTTGATGCGGAGGAATCCTAAATAATACGTATTGACAGTTGCTTAGTGCCCTCATATCATCTTCAAACCCATACCATCTTTAAACGGTCAATCAATGACCAAAGTTATCACATGTTCCGGAGATTTAATTAAACTATAAAATATGGACTTTACCCGGCGTACATGTAAGACAATTTGAACACTCACTTTTTGATAATTAACGTTCATATCTATTTTATCTTATTGTTGCTGTTTACTTTTGAAATAATTTGGACATTCTATATTATTTATTGAATTTGTTTTTACTTGTTTTACTTTATTTTCGATGGTTCAATGAGATTTGTTTTATTATATTTTCGATGATTCAATGAGAAATTGCATAAACCCCATATCTTCCTCACCCAATTGAGGCTTTTCTTGTCTTACTTATTATTTGTATACAAAGTGATGATTATTCACATACGTTAAATGATCTTGTTTCCATTATAAACCCATCTTTACCAGTGTATTGTTTGTACTGAATCGAAACCACGGCATAATTATTCTGATTATATAATATATGTTGCTTTATTTTGCCTGCAAAGCCCATAGCGCATTGCTTTGCCTTTACCAATCAAATCTTTATACATTTGTACATACTTTTTTTTTAAATCTGTAATATATACATATCATGATATTGACATATTGACTGCATATGTATTTGTGTGTGCGTTGTATAATGGTGATCTTGTGTGAAATCTGTGGTGAATTCCTGAATTGTCAAAACCCTACACTTTTCTTCTTATGCTCTAATTGCTGCAATATATTCCCTTTTAACCATTATATAAATGATGATGATTTTAAGCTTAATATGCATTCTCATTTTAATTTTAATAATGACATTGATATTGATAAATTCAAACGTATGAAAGTTCATCCATTTTTAATAGGAATACTGATGATTTTTATATTATGCGACGATGATGTATCTTTAGGTACGGATGCTAATTTATTACTCTCATATAAAGAACAAAGTAAATATATATTTCCTGAGGAATTTCAAACCAATGTTCATAATAAAGATACATGTTTACTTCTTCATATTAACAGAAGAAGCTTACGCCACAATTTTGATGAATTTGTTTTGTATGTTATCCTCACAAAATCACTCATTTTCTGCAATTGGTATATCTGAAACATGGTTTGATTCGAATACAAAAATTTAAATGTATAGTATTGATGGATATAATTTAGTTAATTTGAATAGGATAGATAACAGAGGAGGAGGTGTTGCTTTGTATATATCTAATGAATATGATTATGTAATACAATTTGATTTATCTCAGAGTACACAAGAATATGATTCACTATTTATTCAGTTAATGACTGAAAGCATGCAGTATATTATAATTACATGTATATATCGTGCCCCTAATGCAAACAAAGATATCCTAAAGCACAACATAAACATGTTAATTCTCGAAATATGCGAAGATTTTACTTAGATACATTTAAAACTGATTTACGTCAAGTGAACTGGGATGATGTTTTAGAAGATTCTGTTTCAAATACTGGGTATGAAACTTGGTCTGTTAAGTATAATACAGTTTTTTGAATAGACATGCTCCTATAAAAGGAAAAAGAGTGCGCCAAAAAGAGTCACCCTGGATTAGTTATGATATATTGCATAAAATACGTGAACGAGACCGTTTGAAACGTAATGCGAAACGTACTAAATTAGATAGCGATTTGACACTAAATAAAAAATCACGAAATTCTGTGACGACAATAGTAAGGAAAACAAAGCGTTCATATGTCTCTGAAAGTATTTTGAATAAAGGTGATGGCACAGCAAAGTGGACGTCAATAAGGAGTGTAATACCGAACAAACAAATTGTTAGCTCTATTCCCAAAATTACTGTTGACAGACAAGAAATAACAGGTTAAAAAACATAGCATCATGTTTTAATGACTATTTTGTTGATTAAGCTACAAGACGGAAAGAGAGCAGAACGTTTGGTACTTATATGGAGCATATTATATGACGCAAGTTGATTCTACATTTAGGTTTAAAGAAACTTCTGAAGAGGCTGTTTTGAAATGTATACATGATATTGCAAGGAACAAGGCCACTGGCCTTGATCAAATCCCCGTTAGCGATATTAAAGACTCTATTGAATGTATTGTTCAGCCACTTAGTACACACATCATCAATGAATCACTAGTGACAGGGAAAATCCCCGATGCTTGGAAAAAGGTTCGTGTAACTCCCATACACAAAAGTAGAGACCTCAGATCCAACAAATTATAGACCGATTTCGGTCCTTCCCATTTTGTCAAAGTTATTGGAAAAACTGGCATTTAATCAAGTATATGATTATCTGATGGTAAATATTTTACTGAATCAAAATCAGCATAATTTTCGCCCTAACCATTCTACTTTAACTGCCATTATGTCTTTGACTGATGACCTGATCAAATCTATAGATGAAGGAAATGTAGTTGGTGTCGTTACACTAGACTTAGAAAATGCTTTTGATTTAATTTCCTTCGATATATTATTGGGAAAAAAAATGTTGGGGCTTTGACCAAACAGCTATCAAATGGTTTCAGGATTATTTATCGGGCAGAGAACAATGCACAGTAGTAAATGGAAGTTTATCTTCGAGCCGTAATGTAAAAAGTGGTATACCCCAGGGTAGTATACTCGGGTCGTTACTATTTATTATCACATTGAATGATATTCATAAATCTATTAACAAATGTTCAGTCTCTCTTTACGCTGATAATACTTGTATGTACTATGTACTACTTGTATGCATCAAAAGACGCAAACGATTTAGAGAAATCAATTTATGAAACCCTAACGTCCATAATGCGCTGGTGGTTTCCAGTAATGAGTTGTTGCTTAATATTAATAAAAGCCAATTTATGTTAGTCGGATCCAAAAACAATGTGCACAGTTAGTCTCATGTTGTAATAAGTATTGGTAATACAAAACTACAGAGAGTTACGGAGTGTAAACATCTTGGGGTCATGCTTGATTGTAATCTCTCATGGGACCAACAAATATAATTTGTAAGGAAAAAGGCACTAAAAACATTTCACGCTCTGAACGAATGATGCAATACGTAGATAAGACGACTTTTCTTGTACTCTATAAGACTTTGATTCAACCTCACTTTGATAATTATTATTATTATTATTAAATGCTCAAACTTATCTTCACAGATACACTGTCTAGCATAACTATGTTACGTACATTTGCTGCTGTACAGTGACGATCTATTTCAAACCATTAAAATTAAAGTTGAAGAAACAAAACTCTGAAATATGCTGTTTGTTAACTGCACTAATGGGGGCGGAAATGTTTTTCTCCTGTAGGATACATTATCCATGCTAAAGATTAGGCAAACTTTTTCTTGACTCTACGATTTAGATAATGTTATGCGAGTTGGATAATGTTCTATTTTTCATATTGATTTCAATTGTATACAAATGGTTATAAGAATGGTTCAAAGAAGATGTGTACATCTGTATTGGATATAATAACTGTAAATACTTTTAAGTAGATTGTTCGCCTTGCATGTACATAATGAAGAATGACTATTTAATACTTGTAATACTCAACGATGTATATAACGTTATCTCCACTCTACCTTGTAGATAACATTATCTCCACTCTACCATGTAGATAACGTTATCTCCACTCTACCATGTAGATAACATTATCTCCAGTCTACAATGTAGATAGCGTTATCTCCACTCGACGATGAAGATAACGTTATCCCCACTCTATCATGTAGATAACGTTATCTCTACTCTATCATGTAGATAACGTTATCTCCACTCTACCATGTAGATCACGTTATCTCCACTCTACCATGTTGATAACGTTATCTCTACTCTACCATGTAGATAACGTTATCTCCAGTCTACAATGTAGATAACGTTATCTCCACTCTATCATGTAGATAACGTTATCTCCTCTCTATCATGTAGATAAAGATATCTCCAGTCTACACTGTAGATAACACTATCTCCACTCTATCATAACCATGATAACGTTATGTACACTCTGCCTGTAGATAACGTTATTTACATGGTAGAGTAAAGATAACGTTATCTCCATTCACCATGTAGATAACGTTATCTCCATTCACCATGTAGATAACATTATCTCCACTCTGTCATGGAGATAACGTTATCTCCATTGTATACGAATGGTCATAGTAAAGTTTAAAGAAGATTTGTACATCTGCATTTGTTATAATATAAGTGTAAATATTTTTCAGTAGTTTGTTTGCCTTGCATGTACATAATAATGAATGGCTAGTTTTAATGGCTGACCATTGAAACATTTATCTCAAAGTAGTTATGTTTGTCTTACTGTAAATAACGTATGTTTGTTTATTAATTATGACTTGATGAATGAAATTGGTTTGTTATGAGTGATTGAGATGAGAAAAAATACAAAGGGAAACAGAAACGAAATACATGAAGCCCCCCCCCCAAAAAAAAGGAAACAAAATGAAATGAATAAATATTAAAACAATTGCAACAATTTTAATTGTTATGTATGATTGTTTGCTCATTTATCATGACTTGATGAATGAATTTAGTTTGTGATGAGTGAATAGATAAGAACAATGACAAATACAAAAAAAAAACACAAAGAAATACGT
>JAUELG010083321.1:0-10849 GCA_031471515.1 Dendraster excentricus | reverse complement strand
ACATTCCAGTACCTGTCGTCAGCTATTGTCTAGAGCGCGGGAGAAGTGTAGCGAGGTCGTGGCCTAATGTGACGGGGGCATTAGATCAAAGGGAAAATAATGGGGACCCATTAATGAGAAGCAGAAGGTGAAGCCGAAAGGAAGGGATTATAAGTGTTGGACAGGAAGTACAAAACAAAAATGTGAACAAAAGGAAGCCTTAATGGGTGAGTAATCAGGAGAGAAAAAAAGTAGGAAGGTGGACTATGTACGAGGGAAATATGGAAAATATAACTAAGCACATGTCCATGATGAGAGTACCTATAGATAGAAATAAAATGCAAATATTGTAACATTGTAATAAAGAGACATAATTATACGGTGTCAAAATAATACTTATACAAGGAAAATATGAACATTTACCACAAATATATTGAGATTAACAATGTGCAAGGAAAAGTGGAATTCCAACGGGATTCGAACCCGATACCTCCGGATTACTAGACGGGTGCTCTACTGCTGAGCTATATAAAACCCTACGACGGCGTTTGTCCCTGAAACCCCTTAATTCTTCAGTGCTCGAGTGGTCAGAAGCCTGATAAACCTTACATAAGCCCGAAGCGGATTGAAATCAACATGGGGATATATGCGAGGGATCGCACGAAGCGATACAGCTTTTTGTAATTATTAATTCAAACATATAGGAAAACTGACCAGAAATATATTGTTTTTAAAAATGAGCAAATCAAATGGGATTCTAACGGGATTCGAACCCGAGACCTCCGGATTACTATAACCGTGCTCTACCGCTGACCTATAGATAACCTTACGACGGTGTTCGTCCCTGAAACCCTTTAATTCATCATTGCTCGCGTGGTGAGAAGCCTGAAAAAAAAATACATATAAAACGTGGGGACCAACAATTATTCCAATGGATAAAAAAAAATGATTCATAGTATATAGTTTAGACAAAATAATAACGAAACGTTGTTTTTTGGTTTGGCTTCTTTTGGCTTCTTGTTGAAATTCACTGTAAGTACAATGTCAAGACTATTCATCATTCAATGCTGTCTTAATCCTTTTAATCATCACGCCAACTCACCTAAAAACGCATTTGGAGAAAAACAAAGAAATAAAAAGAATTAAATTGTTTATGATGCGGAATATGTTTTGAATAGTAAACGACACGTAAATGAGGCAATTTTGACAATTTCTTGGTTTTAAATGAATTTAGCTAATTAATAGAAGATAATATATGCATATCAACAGGAATACATCTGAATATATATTAATTAGTACAGTTTAAAGATGATTAACTGCTTTAACTAATACTTTAATGAGCTAACTACTTTACTGCACAAAACGGTCATTATAATATAAGATAAATGTGGCTTTAAACTTGATTTTTGCGTACTTGTATGAATTATTTTTTACTCAAATTTGTACAGAACATTCAAATCGTATTACCGATCGATCTGACACCAAAATTAAAAAAAGTCAAACAAATTTAAATAAACGGTTATTAGACTATATATCCCCCTTAAATCCACTTGTCCGCATTTGCGTGTAAGCTAAATAGTTTTATTGACAGCGTTCTTGCTTTAAAGTTTGAACGCATTACCAGATTGCTTTATTTTGTTATGTATTTTGTTACATATTCATTATTTTAGCTGAGGGGACAGAGGCGAAAACGTCACCATTGTGGTCCAAGGAGATACGCCCGTTTGGTAAGAAACATATATTTGCTAGTATTGAATGTTATATGTTAGGCTAGGGTAAGCACATTTTCCAGTTACAAGTTTTCTATGCCCCCCCCCCCCACACACCTCCAACATCAGTCCTCCGATGTAAAAATTACGCTTCGCCGTATATTGACTTTTGTTTTGAGTCTTCAACAATTTCAAAAAAAATTGTTAGGAAAAAATAGACCTACCCTTTTAATAATAATAATAATATCAAATTGTTATATAGCGCTTATCATGATTGATAATCATCCCTAAGCGCTTTACAATTGTATTATTACCCCGGTCATAGGATACAATGCAAACCAGCACACACTGTGTGCACCATCTCCACTACCTGGGAAATATTCCTTCCAAGCTCTCAGTGGGCTCAAGAAGATCTTTCAAATAATGGCTTTCACCTCCTACCGGTCCCCATTTATACATTTGGGTAGAGAGCAGCAATAGTGGATAAATTGTCTTGCTGGAGGACAAACGCCGTGGGCAGGGTTCGAACCCGGGATCTCACGATCGGAAAGCGCGCGCTCTACCAATCCTGCCACACCACATTTACTGACCGCTTGCAAAGAATGTTCAGGGAATGTTGCTTCGTGCCTGTTCAAGTTTATGAAAAAGGAAACATTTTATTTTGTTACCAATCCATAAACCCCTCACAATAAGTTCGGAAACTCAAGTTTGATCGATCATATCTCTCATATTTTTTTAATAATCATACTCGAAATCGATACACAAAAAAGCCTCATTATATACCTTTCAAACGGTACATTATGAGACGTGATTATACAATTGGGGCGAGTGCAGTAACTAAGAGAACAGGAGGAGGCAGGAAGTGAAATGTCGCAAAATGACCAGTTAATTTGAACTTTCTAGTGCATTACAGTGCTAACCAGCTTTTTAAAAGTTTAATTTCTATTGAATATTTTAAAGCTTTCCATTAATCAAAATCATTGAAATCGGTACCACTTTAAAGGAAATTATCTCTTCATTACGATGGCATATTAATCGTAATGATTATGCAAATGGATTGTGTGTGGCGAACCGGAATATGGAGATGGATTGAGTGTGAAATCAGACAAAAAGGTATGGAGTTGACACAAAATCAGAGCGTTGCATCCTTTTTCGAGCTTTCGGGAGGATTTTTAAGCATTTCAAATAAAATATTCATGATTAAAATTGATATCAACAGAAAGCCCAACAACTCTTCTGTATGAAAATGTGAAATTTATAATGGTTTCAGTTACGGGCGGCTGCGTGGAGATGAATGAGGGGGAGTCTCAAAAGTGACTCATTTCAAAACGCTCTGATTTGGTGTCGGTATACTGTACCATTGTGTGTTGGATGCAATGCGACTTGAATGAGTTGGCCATGAATGAGACGAATTCAATTGAAAACGCATGAATAGTGACTCAGTTGTGCCTTGAAATCAGAGCGTTTAGAAATGGGTAACTTTTTAGGCTCTCCCTCATTCATCTCCCTGCAGCCGACCTTTACTAAAACCATTATAAATTTCACATTTTCATACAGAAGAGTTGTTGGGCTTTCTGTAGATATAAATTTTAATCATTCATATTTTATTTGAAATGCTTAAACATCCTCCCGAAAGCTCGAAAATGCAACGCTCTGATTTTTTGTCAACTCCATACCTTTTTGTCAGATTTCACACACAACTCATCTCCATATTCCGGTTCGCCACACACAATCCATTTGCATAATCATTACGATTGATATGCTATCGTAATGAAGAGATAATTTCCTTTAAAGTGGTACCAATTTCAATGATTTTGATAAATGGAAAGTTTTACAATATCCAATAGAAATTGAACTTTTAAAAAGCTGGTCAGCACTATCATGCACTAGTAAGTTCAAATTAACTGGTCATTTTGCGACATTTCTCTTCCTGCCTCCTCCTGTTCTCTTGGTTACTGCACTCGCCCCAATTGCATAATCACGGCACATAATGTACCGTTTGAAAGGTATATAATGAGGCTTTTTTGTGTATCGATTTCGAGTATGATTATTAAAAAATATGAGAGATATGTTCCAATCAAACTTAAGTTTCCGAACTTTTTTGTAAGGGGTTTATAATACGTCCCATGATATCAAACTATTTGTGTACAGTGCTGTTTTACCTCCATTAGGAATTTTAGAAAAAAATATTATTTTCTTAGAAATAATGTAAACATAATAACAAGGTAATTTACTAAACATAACACATTGGCAGCAAGTGAGAGAGAGTCAAATATACACTATATAATAATATATACATACGAAAACGAAAAAAATAATATTAAGTCCTTTTGTGTTATTGTTGTTATAGCGTTCTTCAAGTTCGATAATAATGTCACAGACAGCTACGGTTTCGCTTCTTACGCGGATGTGATCGTACGCGGTCCTTTGCGGTACGATGTGGGAATATGCGGTCAGGCTGCGGTCTTCAACGGTGGCGTTATGATATCTGTGCGGTCCTTTGCAGAATATAGATGGGGAATGCAGTTAGGCGTAAGCTTTTGGTTCAAGCACCCTGGATTAGGATGGAACAACGCCCAAGGCATCGTCAGCAACGCAATCGGCGGGAGCTGGCAAATCTTTGTACGAGGCTCCGAAAAAAGTAGGAGAATAGAATCCTGCTTGACCACCAATAAAGAAATTTGTAATGATATAAGTTTCACCGAAACTGGAGCCGATTGGAAGCACGTAGTGATGACCTTCGACGGAAACCAGCAGACTCTTTATCTGAATGGAGGTAAGAAGACTGAAACGGATGTCTGCTGCAACCGTGAGATTTCCACCAGACGAACGCTCCTGAATATTGGTCACTTTGGTTATAACGTAGTTAATAACTTTCACGGCCTTATCGATGAATTGCGTATTTACAATTACACCCTGTCTGAGTCACAGGTCCGTGACTTATACAACACATCCCGCTGTGCTTAAATGGGTAGTTTAGTTGGTTTTGTTAGAGAGGGCGCTGCACATCACAATATTATTGTGAGATAATCAAGAAGTGTGTGTGGAATTTGGGAGAACATACATGTGTATGGCAGAATATACTTTACTTGGTCAAAATCGACCCAGAAACGGTTAAAATATCATAAATATATTTGATCTGATAATTTTTTGGGACCCAATTTTTTTTTTTCAAAATCACTTTTGAAATAGCTGTTGATGATCTATCTATCCAATCATTATTTTAGTAAAACACCACATGCATAGTTTTGTTTGTCAATGAATGAAACCCATGCCTTTTTAGAAAAGCGCCATATTGTGTTCAAATGGCTCTTTTTGAATGATGACAGGCATTTTACTTTGTAATTTTGTATACTTTTCCAGTGTGGTGGAGTAATAACAGTTAGTTTATAAGGTCAAGGTTTGGTAACTAAAATTCAGCCTGGCCAAAACTAAACTACCCCTTTAAATTGATCTAGTAACTTGTTGACATGCAGAGAGTGATGAATGGTCAAAGGAACGGTATAACGCCGGTAGAGTTGCCATTATGTACATACACCTTGAGTGATTTGGGGTGCAAATTGAACCGCTGATTATCCTTAATCTGCACTTTACATTAAATTTAACTACGCAATTGTAAGTAAGCATATTAACGTTAAGATGTATATTGTGTAAGTCCTCTTACCACGTTGTCAAAACTTGAAACTAAGCCGTTTTTGCTGCTCGTCGCACGGCCTAATATCAGTATGACCATCATTTCATATACATACTTAAGATCAGCCTTACGAACGCAGCACTACTCCTTAAAAGTATCAACTGCACACGAATGATAAAGTATGTTTTATGAATATGAGCGATTCAGTTGTAAATATATTGCAAATTGTTTTTCTTGTAAGATAATACCAGACTTAATGCACATAACAAAAGCGTAGAACATAATGACATAGACAACATGGCTGAAATTACACTACATATGTCTAGATAAAAAGCAATGTAGGCCACAATTTTGTTGGTGAAAGTTTAAACATATCACTGTATATATTACGCATTTTTAAATGTCGGATTTCCTAGTTTTTAAACATATTTTTCATGTGGTGTTCAAAACAGAATTATATTTAGATAACATTAAACATAAAGTGGTATCATCCTGTTATCAATTTAAAATACCGTACATGCACACGCTAACATGTTTGTTTGTTTTACCAATAAATGCAAAATGTCTGCAAAATTATATTATTTTTCTTGAAACACTCACAATGGACAAAATAACTGTTTTTTCCAACTACTCTCACTTGTATAAATAAGGAATTGAGGCTATCACGTGTTAAAACTTTGCTATATAAAACGTCATCGGTTTGGGTCTGGGAGTGGGCTAAGAAAAGAAGCTGCTGCAATGTCAGTATGTAGTTGTATTACCCGTGTTTTTTTTAGTGCAGCCTCATAAAGCCATTGATATCCCATTATTTGGTTTGTCCAAACGTAATAAGGGATTTTAATAAGCCAATTATAGACTTGGAATAAAACAATATATTCAAAAACAGGTGAACTGAATAATAATACTAATAATAACGCACTTATTATTACCCCTGTTCATATATGGTACAGTTCAGAACCGTACAGTTATCTTGTATACATTCTCAACTCCCCGAAGGGCATACTAGCGGCGGGCAACCCTATATGTGCACCATGCTAATTTTCATCAGACCAGGTACCCATTAATACACCTGGGTAGAGAGCGGCAATGTTGATAAAATGTCTTGCTGAAGGACAAAGGCAGTGGGCAGGGTTCGAACTCGGGGTCGTACGATCAGAAAGCACGCGCTCTACAGATCTTGCCACACCGCTGAAGTTTTAGCACATTTTACATGAAGCAAATGAATCATCCTTGATTTGAAACAATATGTTATGCTTTTCAAACATACATTAACTGTTTTTATATGACACCTGGGAATGTTCTCGCAGTGTGATTGGTTGAATTCAGGTCACATGACATTCGTGGAAACGTTCTATTCAATGCCACACGTTCTATTCCATGCTCTGACGTAATTTTTCATTAAATAGAACTTTTTTTGTGGTTCTATTCAATGATTAGTGACGTCATCAAACGTGAAATGGTACTTTTTTGTGCAAGCTCCAGCGCGCGTTATAAATAGCTGTGCGCATTGCGCAGATTTTGCATTCATGAACAAGCGCGTTTTGCTGACGGATGCATATTTGGACGATTAAATCGATAGTGTGGATTCTCATAATACGAAAAAGCAAATGTAGTAGGTGTCATATAAAACAAATAATGAATGTGTTTTACATCCGTGCAATGGTACGAATATTTTCATTCGGAAAAGATGGATATTCCATTCAACTCGGATTCGCCTGGTTGAATGTAACATTCCATCTTTTGCATCATGAAAATATTCGTACCATTGCACTCACTAACATCCACTATTTGTATAATGTTTAACTTAAAGGTAGGGTTGAGTATCGGTAAGTCCCGAAGTGCCCCCCTAAATTTGTTGCGAGATAATGAAAAACTGACTGTCAAATTCAAAAGTACATACGATTTTAATGACAAATTTGACTTTATTTGGTCAAAATCGGTTCAGAAACGGCTGAAATATCCATAAATATAGTTTGCTCAAAAGGGTTAGTCCGCCGGCCATCACTTTGCGATATTTTTGAAAATTTGTAGAAAAATTATAAAAATGCCGTAAAGTGAAGTGAAACCAATGTAAATATCTTTTTAAAAATCGTTGGTAATATTTCTAATGAATCAAAACATTAAATGCACAATTTTGCATGAACAAAGGCCAAAACCAATGATTTGTTTACGTTAACGGTTAACGGTTATTTTTAAATTTACGTTAACGGTTATTTTTAAATGATAACATGAGAATTACTTCGTTGTTTGAGATTATATAAACTTTTCGAGCATGGTGAAGTTATTACTATTACTTTTGTCCATAATGGTGACCGTTTTGATTACTAAGGTTAAGTTTGACCAATACTCAACCCTCCCTTTAACCCTTATCACACGTTGGGGGGGGGGGGGGGGGCTTTTCGGGCTCCCTTTTATTTTTTCGACGTACATCTAAACCGTTATTAAATCCGCGTTCAAACTTCATTACTATTTTCTCTCAAGTCTCCCGCCTGTTATAATTCACCCTAGTCGTACCTGTATAACGGATTTTAGAGGTAGATATTTGCTCGTCCTTCATAAAAAATGTATTTTTTGTATTGGTTTCTATGTAATTCCTATATCCGATGCCATGTTTCTTTGTTATCAGTTGTAATCATCCACTGCAGAGATATATTCTTCCCCCCAAAACAACAACCATAAAATACATAATAATAAAAACAATGTGGATAAATCCTGGAATACTAATTTGCATATTATGATGTATTTTGTCACCATAAAAAACATGGGTATGATAACATGATTTGGAAGTATTTTACAGAAAACCTAAAGAAATCCTATAATTTCTTTTGATTTAAGATTAAAATCCAAATTTTCTCCAAAATTCATATAAAAAGTTGCGTATTCGAAAGTTGTATTAATTATACAAAATTCTCCTTGACTTGTGTTACATCTCTGCCAATGTTCATGTCGATCAGCCCCCCCCCCCAGTGGACTCAAGTGACGAAAATGACCCAGTGGGATTTGGGTAAATAGTAAAGTTTTAACAAGAATCGTTTTGAGACACCCCTTTCATGTTGAATTATGTAGATATCTGAGGGAAAATATTTTAATTGTAACTTAAGTAATATTTGTGTTATTTGTAATGCCGAACTGAACGGTTCGAATACTGTCATTCACATCCTGGCTATGTTACTAATTGTGCAAAAAGGTATCATATAGTATTAACGAGGTAGTTTTGTTTTGGTACAAAAGGCGCTCCACATGACATTTCTTTTGTGATAATGAAAAACTGAATGTCGAAATTCAGAGAACATAGCAGAATAACTTTATTTTGTAAAAATTGAATCAGAAACGTCTGAAATATCAATTAGGAATCTGATCTTACAATTTAAGTAATTTTTTTTAAAGTAATTTAAGCCAAAGTAAATAAATATTTTGTTTTAACAATTATACGAATGGAAAATCAACATCGTTTGTTTTTATGATTATTTGTTTATGATCTCTCTCTATAAAATTTATTTCACATAAACGAAACATTCATAATTTTGCAAAGACAATGGTTGAACCGATGCTTTTTAGAAGCGCTCTGTAATCTGCCGCAATGGCTGTTTTAATGAAAATCTGTTTTTACTTAGTCGTTTGTAATGTTGTATACCTTTCGAGCATGGTAAAGTTTTCTGTATTAGTTTATACAATTAATGTCCAGGTTTGGTTACTAATTGTTACCCTTAACAAATCTAGACTACCCCTTTAAATAACCATAACAATCTACCATATGATAGAGCTTGATGTGGGAGATATATCAAACACTATACTGGCATAAGAATTACATAACAACTCCAGACCTCTTCTTGTGAAATCACAGCTTGTGGCAGATTTTAACTATACTAGATTCATTCAAATATCATCTTAAATGTCTGAGCAACAGAATGCAGCGTACTTTGGCACTTATTTCATAGTAAATGACTTTTTAAACAGGTCTGTTGAAAAAAACTCCATGAAAATAAACAAAATATTGATTTTAGACCAATTTTCCGATGCCAAATCTCACTTAGCCGCCAGTTTACGCCCCGCCCCCATTTGGGGTCCGGAATCGGCAGCGTGATTGACATGTGATTTGACAATTAATTGGTTTACGTCATCTACAGTATTTAAATACTTATTCCGTTATTTAGATGAAGGTCACATTTTGGCGATTAAAAAGGGGCATTCCCAGGACAATTTGATATTTACTTATTACTCCCGAGTTGACCAATTTCATTGGAAATGACTGTTAGATTCGTTTTCTTGAGGAAAAAGTACGAGTACGTAGAAAGAGTCTGATTGTGAAAATTACGCCATCTAGACGCTGTAGTCCCTTTAAGACTTACCTTTTCATGCAAGCCCTAACAGTTTTTTGTTAATATGACTGTTTCAGCCCAGTAATGTACAATTGTATTAAGTAATAATTGGTTCTTTAAAGAGTATTTTCATTACAATGACTAAATATGAATGAGCTTTACAATGACAAAACAATTCGAATACAATAATAAAATATTTATTTCCGTATATTTTGCGAGTTCGTTTTTGTGTAATCCCAGTTTGTGACTAATGTTATTGTATTGACCTAATAAAATCTGTGCTTAAAACCTTATGTCCAAGAGTGTGTGCATTTGATATTTATATAGCCCGTAAAACTACAACATATGATAATTAAACTTGTCTCAGTATAAAAGCGCATTCTTTTTACTGTAAAGTATCAACACGCTTTGAGTATTCGAACATAAGTAAGTGTGAGGTGAGCTACCATTCTCTGTTACCCATAATACAGCTGGAAATATACTGCCCCCCTTCCATCCGCGATTGTGTTTATGATCCGAAACGCGGTTAGATGACAGGCCGCTGCTCGGTGACTACTTTTTTCTTGTACGTCTTGCTCATATTAAAACAAAACAAAACAAAAAAACCTTTTGAATATCTGACCTACTTTACGAAGCCACAACTAGTCACGTGTATGCACTTGTGTCGACGTGGTGTTGCAATCGGTAGAGCTCACGCCCATAGGCCACCCCCTCCACCCACTTCCGGCGCAAATGTGCTACTTTTTCGTCTCTAGAGATCCGGTAGGCACTGAGGCATTTTCTCCTCACGGCATGCCATATAATTCACTGGTCAAAAGAACCACATAGCTGCCCCCCCCCCTTTTATAAGGAAGACAATCAGCCGTACTATAACGTACGGGGTAATCGAATCGAAACTTCTGAACTGTACGGCAGGCCATGAGGAGAGAATCCCTCAGATCGCTGGAGACGAAAAAGTAGCACATTTTGGAAACGACATTGCCTAAAAAAATGGCCCTAGTATCCGAACGCCTTATCAAAAATCCATGCTCATGGGATCAAGTTGTTGGAAAAAGAATGTTGTATTCAGTGAAATGAAATAAAATGAAATTTGGTAGATTGTGTCGAAGAAAGAAACGCTCGTAAGTGTTACAACCATAGAGTAACTATAATATAAAGACTAGAGAGGTAACTCGGGCAAAAAGTTCGTCAAATTTGAAGCGATTTAT
>JAUELG010083210.1:0-10849 GCA_031471515.1 Dendraster excentricus | reverse complement strand
TGGCATAAAAAAGGAGAAAACAAACTTATCAAAGATAGTTTGTGTAACATCAGAGCGCATTATGTTGTCAACTTATTTATATCCAATAGTCCCTGTTTATATGAGCTTTTAAAATGTTTAATAGATTTTCAGGCTTTTATATTAGCGGGTAATTTAATTAGTTAATAATGCATTAGTTTTATATATACGCACGCAAACAGTGGCAAAGATGAGCTTTAGAAGCTGATGAATGGTTGATGCAATCATTATTGCAATGCCTATTGTTATTATTTCATATTTCTATAGGATTATGTGAAAATTTCAAGTCAAATGGACGGTGCATGTCCAAGTAATGAGCAAAGGTGCAAAGTGTTATTCACTAACTCACTGCACTCACTTTGAAGACGGTTTCAAAACTCCAGCGCAGTTTTTATTATCTGAACACTCCAATCATACATATCTTCGTAATGAAAGGGAAATTAAAAAAACAAAAAAACAACAAACGAAACCTGTCCTATGATTTTATTGTCAATACCAATATAACAAGATATGAAAGAACCACTAGAATTCAAATTTGATTTCTAGGATTTGGACAATGTTACTTGGTCCCTTAAATGTGAACGCACCAATGTCCTCCAGATATCCCGCCTATCTTAATTTTTCACACTTTCCTATTTCTTCCTCGATTTTCTTTTCGTAATCCGAAGAAGCATTCTCCCAATACTTAGGCTACCTCTAGTTCGAAGGATTATGTTGATACATTGTAATGCTTCTTTTTAACACGTATTTAGTTATAAGGATTCCGTATCCCTGGAATAATACTCAGGTGAAGGATTCTGAAGCATAACAAATAGATTGAAAAGCAAGTTGATGACGAACTCAGTGTGAAAAAAGAAGAGTATGATTGGTACAAAAATCTTTGATTGATGCATCACGCGAGTATTAATTTATTATATTTTTACGATTTCATATCACTTTTTTGAATAATAATGCCAAGTAATGATTGACAATTATGCAAAAATGATAACACTGCACTAGTATAAACCGGTTCTTATACAAATAATATCATATTTTCGTGTCATGTGTCGAACCGATAGAGGGCGTGAGCCCTAACCTTGCCTACAGAGAGAGCCGCGGAGCATGGGGACCAGCTCATAATAGTCCCACTCAATACGTTGCGAATCATAGAATAAGTTCCTATGTTATAAACAATGACTCCTGATGAAAAATTAACCCTGACAAAAAATGACTCCTGATAAAAAAACCAAACAAACATATCAATTAGTTGCATCATTCATCATAAAATGATTATGAGCATAAACGTGAACATTATAGCGATTTGGATTAGTGTGTGCAATTAGTAGCCTACATAATTATGCCCCAGTAATATGGATATTGTTGTGTTTGTGATACATGGGGTAATTACGAAAAAAGCATTAACATCAAACCAAATCAAATCAAAATTACTTCCCCATTGTCATTATACTGCGCGAATTGACTCGGATTTTAGTCCTTTTATAAATAATACAATTGTATCCACAAAAATGGATTACCAATTTCCTATAATTTCTTACAATAGAGGTGAAAACATTTCCATAAAAAGGTAGTTAATAATATCACCATTAACTTTATTTAACACGTGTTTAAAAGTGATATTCCCAATATAACCGCGAAGTCTCTGTAACAATGCCTGTTTTATTTCTCTCACACAAATAACAAAATATTTTGTCAACGCGTTGGATAAAAAACAGAAGAAAAAAAAGAAACGCGAGTTATTTTGAAAAAAAAAACCACGGCAGGTGTGTCAGTCAATGATGTATAACAAACAATGCACATATTTGTCAACGATCAAAGGAAATAACACGCTACAGGTGTGTGACCATCGTTATTAAATATCGATGTGTGTGACATATATCCGCCGTAAATAAAGTGTATGGCCTTACGTCAAGGCACACACGCTTTGTGTTTCATAATAAAGCATAGCCTATTTTATATTTAAATAATGGTAATGTGCCTTAAAAGTTATGTCTATGAAAATTATAAATATATCAATTAGTTGCATCATTCATAATAATTTGTTCGAAGATGATAATCACGTTTATCATGCAATTTATTGTTGTTAATTTAACTCAAATTAAAAGAAATGAAATGAAACCAACTAAATTAAATAAAAATACAAATGTAATTAGATGAAAAGTAGATAATAACAATAGTAAGCATACAAAATATCAAAAGATCTCAGCGCACCAGAGCGCTAAATATATCGTACCTAAAATGCAACTGGCAGCCGTTTTCCTTTCTACCCCAAAAATAAAAACACGTCTTGAATATAGGCTATACAAAGATACCCTGCAAAGGTGAAACAAGAAAAATGAAAAATATGTTGATGAGAGAGAAGTATATAATATAATGGCCTCGGGGATGACAGGTGAGCTTCTCCCCATTGTAGACCGGGCGAGGACGGGTAGACCGCCGTGGGAGATACTCACTGTTAACACTAAGCACCAAAGTCGATGGCATGTTCTGTGAGAGTTATAATTATTCTATAATTTTGCCTCATAATCACGCCCCTAATTAATTCACCGAATCTTAATTTTAATTTGATAAAATGGCCTCGGGGATGACAGGTGAGCTTCTACCCATTGTAGACCAGGCGAGGACGGGTAGACCGTCTTTGGAAGACCGCCGTGGGAGATACTCACTGTTAACACTAAGCACCAAAGTCGGTAGGATTTTCTGTGAGAGTTAGGCCTGTATTCTATATTTTTGCCTCACAATCACGCCCCTAATTAATTGACAGAGTCTTTATTTTTGTTTAAAGGGAAAGTTGAGTTTTGGTAGAGAGGGCGCTACACAGAATAAACTTTATTTGATCAAAATCGGTTCAGATACGACTGAAATATCCATAAACAGTTGTAACAAATGTGGGGGCCCACATTAGTTTTATTATAGAATCGTTAGGAAAAAAATGATTCCTCTTTCAAAAAAAAAACTTCAAAAGAAATGTTTTAATATTTGTTCATCATCTCTCTATCTCATCACTATTATTACGAACCTTGAAATGTACCATATTTTATTCAAAATAGTTTAAACTGTTTGAAAAAATAAACTTTATTTGATCAAGATCGGTTCAGAATCGGCTGAAATACCCATAAATATAGTTTGTTTAAAAGGGTTAGTCACCTGCCATCACTTAGCGATATTTTTAGATTTAAAAAACAAAGAAAAAAAATTCGTTGATATTTGTATTGAATCAAAACATTACATGCACACTTTTGTATGAACAAAGGCTTAAACCGATGATTTCTTTAAAAAAAACGCCCTCTTGTGTTAAAACCTTTTTTGAATGATAACATGGGTTTTACTTAGTCGTTTGAAATTATTTATATTTTTCGAGCATGGTGAAGTTATAACTATAACTTTGTTTCGTAATGGTGCACGCTTTGGTTCCTAAAGTTAAGTTTGACCAATACTCAACTATTCCTTTAATGAAACCATTAAACCATTTCAAATGTTTGATAGAGGCAGAGGATAATATTCCATAGGTTTGGTGTGGAAGCTAATGTTGCCGCCTTGTACATCGAGTCCATGCATGCGTGTACATACTGGTCCATCATGACCCAACGCGGGTTAATGCACGCTAATAAGTTGACAGCATTGTCATGGCTGTCTTTTGACAGAGCCATAATTTATAACCATTATCATTCAACCTATAAAATATATTTTTTTTATTTGTTGACATGTCATTTCACAAAGTCGTTATAATTACCTATTACCGCGGCAGTTGCACTGCTCGGTATGTGGTAATGATTTATGCGTGTTTTATGACGGGCATGCTTGCAGACATTATTATATACCTTATCGGTGAATCTCTTACAGATTTCCTTTATTGAGGACAGGTATGAAAAATGGAGGGACAAAAGGACAAACGGTGTTATTATTGTTCGCAGGTGTGATATACGGTCCTTACAGTATATGGTTTATGTTTGCTTGAGTTACTTACAGTTACACCCATTCGGTCAATCGATGTTGTTGTTGTTGCTGTTGTTGTATTGTTGTATCTTTGGCGTTCATTCAAAATTAATGTTTACGCCCAAATATAATTATACTAACTAATTTGGTCACTTGAATTATAATTATTCAACAACCTCATTTGACATGTTTGATGTGTGGAAGTAGCCACACATACATATATACACACATACAAGCACACATGTACACACACACACGCACACACACATAAATGCATACATACACACATACACATACACATACACACACACACACACACACACACACACACACATATACACATACGCATATACACACACACACACACACGCGTAAAACAAACATACACGAACACACAGTGCACTTTCACTCAAAAAAATGGTTATCGCCATAGACATAGCGTAAGTTAGTTTTGTAACCCAATCCTCTTTCTTGTCGGTTTACCGAGATATCATAATCACATTTGCTAATTAGTATTATTATCATATCTAAAGTAAACATTGCACCGCGTTCAGTCACCCAGTTAATGTGTCTATTTACCGAAGAGATAACAGACACAAGTGATTATCATAATTCTGTGCCTGCGATATCATTATACCGCACACTATTAAAAATTACAGTTGGTGCGGACTGAGGCATCGAAGCTCTTCGGCGGTTTTTTTTTATTTATGTATTTTATAATCCATTTTTATCGGGCCTTGCCTTTTTGATGAAACAAAATTTGATCGACACTTTTATTTTGAGTTGGCTATTATTAATTTGTTTTCAATGCGGAAAAGATGACAAGTTTTACCAGATAAGTGTAGATAACAAGGTTTAATCGGGTGGAAGAGAGTAGTGTATCCCTATGCTTCGACTGTTACCGCCTTTCAATAGTGTGCATGCGGTTGGAAAATTAATCCATTATGACGATGAAGATGAAAATACATAATCATGCGAAAGATGAGCAGCTGAATAACAGTGAAATGTGCAAATAATGCGCGTCTCATTTTCAGCTTTATTTTTGAAAGCGCCCTGAAATATATGATTATCCCTACATGGTCCTCAGGTATACGGTATACAGTTCAAACTTACGCAATTATAATATTATACCATCAAAACTACCCGGGGAGCATACAATTCAAATACAAATGCAACTAAAAATATTCACATCTAAAGCATGTACAATTAGCATGTACAATTACAAGCATGTACAACTACAAGTTACATAATATATAGAAGTACAGTGTGTCAATATAGCGCGAAATATTTTCATCTAGTATAATATTTTCAAATACAATGTGAAGTAGTATACTTGTCTCTGCACGGCGTTCAAGAATACAGTTAAAAATATACACAATTATTATCATGCACCATCTCAACTCCCCGGGGAGCATACATAGCAAATGCGCGCGGTGTAATCAAAATATTCACACCTAAAATAACATTGACTTACCTTCATTGCAACTTCAGTAGGACTGGTCGTATTATGGTCATCAATGACATTTGTTATTATTTGGAGGGCCGGGGACCTGAAAGGTGGTTAGGGGAACTTGTAGAATCCTGAAAATGCACGTTTGAATGACTCAAAAGAAAAAAACAAAACAGTACATTCAATTGCGGTTGACCTTTTCAAAATATTTTCTGAAAGATATCTAAGCACCCTTGAAAGATTCCGTCCACTTTATCAAGAAAACGTGGTTAATGTTTTGTTTATCCAAATGAAACATGCGTGATATCAATTTGATCCGAAGCCTTCGCACATGGTTTCACCAAGTCCGTATACATACACACGTGGCTGATTAATTTCATATTTCATTCATTAATATTAGATTGATCAGCCATGAATGGTATTCATCCACCCATTACATTGTATATAATCCAATTGATGTACCCTTTTTAAATTGACATCATTTTCAAGTTTGAGTTTTGTTTTTTTCTTCTTCTGAAAATCGTGTAATCCGTGTCAATCGTAGATGGAGACCTCGACTTGTACTATTTTAATCTCGCGAACATAGTCTCGTGAGACATGACGGCGCTTCATACAGTGAAATAAATAATGCCATGATTTCACTTTAACAGCTCTTATAAATTCGCTTTAAGAATGTTTAGCGGGATTTATACGAGTATTTCTCTAAATCAAAAGGAAACATGGGAATGGGAGGGTTTGCAAAGAGCCCGTTACCGTATACTGATAACTTATGACCGAGTAATTATGTATTTATGATGAAAGAATGTCAGTATGTCACTAATTATGGACATTAAATAATTGAAAATAAGAAATGCTACTAATCGCCGACTTATTTGTATAGGTTTGTACACAATAGAGGCATATAATCCTCATTAATGTGTTATCAAATAAATCATACATATCACAATAACAATGCATACATTTGAAGAAGAAAACAAAACAAAAGGAACTGGTGTCATACCTGTATTAGTAAAGGTAAAACCAAAAAAAGGTAAAAAAACAAAACAAAACCAAGTACTATAAGGCATAAACTGTCAACTTGAGTTGGAGGGAGCTTCTAGGTTGATTCAAGTAAAGTCATACTCGATTCCTTTAATCTCCTTTTAATTACCCACTCTGTGTGTCGGTCCGATCAGTTCAGCCGCCGCGTTGGAATCATGTCGTGACCTTGGTTTGTACTTTTTGGTCCTTCGTGAACTTCCCGACGGCATTCCGCCAAGTTCATCGACTTATCTAACCACGTGATCACCTATCAGTTTTCTCTCCGTCTCCCCCTTTCTTAATACTCTTTATATCTTTCTTACTCAACTGCTTGTCTTTCTGTTTCTCTGTTTGTTTTGTATTGACTCCCTCTCCCATTCTTTTCCTTTTCTTTATCTTCCTTATTGGATTTCTCTAATTCCCCTCTTTTTCTCTTACTTATTCCTTACTATCTCCCCCTCTCCTCTCCTTCTATTTATAAATCTCTCTCTCTTCTCTACGGATTCTACACGTTTCTCTTAGTCTCTCTCCCTTTAATACTGGCTATATCTATCTTCTTTTTTACAACTTTCTTTAATACCGACTCGCTCATCTTCTAATTCTCTTTCTCCCTGCATCATCATACCTTCTTTTCTCTCTCTCTCCCTCCCTTTCCTATCTTCCTTCTTCTTTATCTTACTTACTCTTTATAATTTCTCTCTTTTTTGCTCTTCCGTTTACTTGCTCATCTCTTTCTTATTAAGTTATTGCTTTACCATGTCACATTCCTTACTGACCCCCCTCTACCTTTACCATGTCACATTCCTTACTGACCCCCTCTACCTTTACCATGTAACATTCCTTACTGACCCCCTCTTCCTTTCATTCTCCCTTCCATTCTCATTTCCTGTATTCTACCTCCTTTTTATTACCGTTCTCTCTAAATCTCTCTCTGAACATGGCTGTCTTGTTGCATAATTATGTATATATATTATCTTTCTTTATTGATACTTCAGTATACCTATAACATAAAAATAATACACACAATCCCTTTTCTTCCTCCGATTTGCTTTCATTTTTGGAATTAAGTTTTCTCAACTAGGCGGTGTGGCGTATTAACTGATCCATAAACTAATTAACACCTTCGTCGAAACCACTGTTATGTTTCTTCCGTCGTCCAGTTTGTCAAACTTTTCAGTATTTTTCTTTTCTTTTGACAACCACAGAAGTTCTAGTTCATGTTATTTTGTGGCGAGTTGGTTCCGTCATAACAACGCACTGTGGTGATTGGTGATTTGACAAGTGTTCGTCTTTGTTTTTCTTATACTCAACTTATACTTTTACTTTAAAGCCTAGTTTTCTCGATCTGTTTCTTAATTTTGTATTTTCAATTTGGTTTTTCTCTGTTTATACGTTTTACCTGTTCACTATACCTTCAGTATCTCTCTTTCCCTATTTAAATTATAATCTTGATTATTATTCTACTTATATTTTCATTGCATTCATACAGAACTGCTTATATATCTATTCACTGAACTATACAATTTATTGTTTACAATCTTCTCTTTCTCTTTTTTTTCTCAAAGTCAAGTTTAATTCATTTCCCATTCTTCATTAAAACAATGCAAATTTAATGAATATGCATAGAAAGGCAATAGGTAAATCACAACAAACTTACCTGTACATAACATAAATATAAGTCATCATTTTACAAAGAGAAACAGAAGAATGTGCCTCTTTCTACTCTCCGAAACTGCCACCATCCTCTTTTTTTCTCTAACTCGACAAAAACAGTTTTGTTCGTTTACCTATAGCTCCGCGACCACTCTCTTTTTATATCTCTTTCTCTCTCTTGTTGGTCTATCTATTTTCAAATTTCAGACATTTTTATATTCCATTCATACCGTAACACCTGCATGTCCTAGACAGTAGACGCCAATTCGAGCCTTTCCTTTACGCCGACTTATCAATCAGGCGTACGGATGAGCGCGCGCGAAGAGGGGGCGGGGTGTGTGCGTAGTACGTACGCAAGCCTTTTCCATGGAACGGTGCATAGTTGGTTCACAAAAGAACCGCCATAATAATACTTGAGCGCAATCAACATAATTTCGGAAAGCTGGAGACAAATGCTAAAAAAACTTTTTTTTATATGTATGTTAAATGCTATAAAAACTTTGCAATTGGCCGATTAAGTTCTTGATTTCTGCCGAAAATGATCTCTTAAATCTCTTAATTCGTTTAATAACACCTCTGAAGCTACATCAGTCAATATCAGGTACGACTTTTGAAGAACAAAAAAGACAGAGGCCGATTATTTTGATGATGTTTAGAACGGAGCGATTGATGTGCGTGTTTCTCAGGTGGAACAAAATATTGTTTGAGGCAAAATAGGAAAGAAAAAAAAAACGTGGTCATATAAAACATATCAGGCGAAAATGTAATACTTAACAAACTGTGAAAGGTAATTTCACGGCAAATGAAACTCAATAAAAGATTCAAATTAGTTGTAATTCGACCGCTGGCGTTTATTTCTACTGCGCTTATTATAATTCTCTCGAATTCACAGATTCTAATCTTGTCTCAATATAATAGTCTGTTTTCAATACATGAAACACGTGGGATGATAAAGAACTCGTAAAAATAATATCCGCACGAAACTTCTCGCTAAGTTTGCGCTTATTGGACCAGAAGACATTTTCTTCTTTCTGAGTTTTTTTGTTGTTCTCTCTTTTCCACCTTTTCTGTGTTCTCACCGATATTGATTTCCTTTTCTCTCCCTTGTTTTTCTTCGTCATTCTCATGAAAGGTGACAGAATGGTTCTTTTGGCTTTGACATAAATTCTCACTGTTGCATTTCGTATTAGAGGCATACAAAAACAAGCCCTTTCCTCCCTTTATGAAAAGCGTTATTATTATTTGGCTAATCCCCTCGGTGGTTCGTTGTACTTTTCTGACGGGGAAAAACACTACGGTATACGTTTCGAAGTCATCTGTCGCTCTTCCGACCGAACATTGGCCGTCGAGCACCCCGCACCGTCGGCAGGGTATTATCCGAGCTTTCGCTATTGTTCGTCGCAACATTACTGACACACTTTGGGCGTGAACCGGAGAGGGGACAGATGTATAATGGGGGCTATCCGTGATATAAATGACAAGGAAGAGTCGATTTTCGCAGCAGGATATACCGTTAAAAATCGGAGGAAAGCGTCATTAAATTATATCAATAGAAACAAAACAAAACGTTATATGAAATACATTCCAACTGAGGCAGCATGGTGTATCCCTTTATCTGTTCATACATTATGAAAACTATACAATAATCCAATTGAAGTGGCTAATTAATGGATCGAACGTAGCATATTGATGTTGATGTTGATGTTCATATTGTGCTACTGTTATTGTCATGAAATCTGTAATGATCTTGATGATGATGATGATGATGATGATGGCGATGATGATGATGATTATGAGGCAACGATAGTGATAATGACGATAATGATAATGATGGTGATGTCGATGATAATGATGCAGCTGCTGCTGTTGATGATGATGGCGATGATGATGATGATGATGATGATGATAATGATGATGCTGATGATGATGCTGATGCTGATGATGCTGGCGATGATGATGATGGTGATGATAGTGCTGATGGCGATTACAATGCGGATGATGATGGAGATACTGATGATTAATGGTGTTCATAATGATGATGATGTTGATGATAATGCTGATAATGGCGATGAAGGCGATGATAGTAATGATGGTGATTAATATGATGATGACGATGATGATCATTGTAAAAATGATAATGATGATAATTGTGGTAAATGATGGTGGTGGTGATGATGACGACGATGCTGGTGGTGATAATGATAATGCTGATGCGATGCAATGAGGATTATGGTGGTAGTGATAATAATGATGACACTGCTTGTATCATAATGCAACGATCATGATCGACATGATGGTGATAATAATACTGCACAGTATAACCTGATGCAGTGGCGTACGTAGCCGGTGTGAGCGCATAGTCTGTCCGAGCGGATAATCTGTCTGTCTGAGCGGATAACCTGTTTGACCCTTACCCAAAACCCTCTAACACTAACCCTAATTTGCTGGCTATAGGTCAGATTAGTGGCTATAGGTACGATTAAGTGGCTATAGGTAAGATTTAGTGTGTGTAAGTTAGATAACTTTATCGGCTACTAAAGTGTACACAGATATAAGTGATGGGGCCTAATATTATGCGCGATATCGCTATTACTATAATACTGGGGCCCTGCTAATCCGTCCGGCGCATACGAGAACATGAAGCCCGTCAGCACCGCACCCCCTTCCCGAATAATTTGACAATACAAACATGAAGAGATCTGATATTCTTTAAACCAGTGGCGTAGCTACGGGGGAGCACGTGGGGCCCGTGGGGGGGGGGGGGCGGCGGGCGCG
>JAUELG010083209.1:0-17308 GCA_031471515.1 Dendraster excentricus | reverse complement strand
TAATTCATTTAACGTCACGACATTAAATCGTTGGGCAGTAATTCGGAATTACGTCGTGTAGTTATTCGAATTACTACACGACGTAATTATTTACGTCGTGTAGTAATTGGAATTACTACACGACGTAATTATTTAGGTAGTTTAGCAATTCGAATTACTACACGACGTATATCCGGGTTAATGATGGGCTCAAGCTTCCATAGCTTTACAAGCGTATATATTATTTACAAGCACTGCCCTTAATTATTAACTACTTATATTTACACATTCATGACATAATAAAGTGTTAAGATTTGCTTTACAAGCGTATATATTATTTACAAGCACTGTCCTGCATGCAAGTTGTATACAATTATATGCACATGATATATGATATGCATTGACAGATGTATTGAGTAATCAATAAGAGTAGTTTTTAAGCGCAGTAATTATTTACAAACACGTCCCTGCATGTACATACATGGTAGAAGGATAGAGTAATTATGTTACCGAGTCCAACCATTACTTAGAAACACCTTCCTTCCTGTAACATAGAAATTCATATTTACATTCATAATTTTTGTTTTGTTTTAGATTTACCAAAACTACACTACCCCTTTAATAAGGATTAGGATAGCATGTGTCTGTTGTTGTTTTGTTTTTGGTTACAGTCGCATCCATTATTTACAAACATATATTTTGTGCAGAGAAAAAAATAAGGATAGAGGTTTTTGTTTATCTTTTTGTTTATATTGTTACATTAATCTATATCTATCATAATTTGATGCCCAAGGGAGAGAACTTTGATATACCATACTATTCACACTGTTTGGTATACGATACAAACAGTTTCTTGAACGATTTGTTATATCACATAGTATCCTCATTATTTATTATGGATATATTTAATTTAACATTACCAAAACTCCTTATTTGATATCTATTTTAAACTTTTGATCACAATACAAAATATGAACCTTTGTAATTATCAATACAGATGAACTTTCATAGTAAAACTCCTTATTATTTCTCATTTAATGTAACACCAACAACAAACTAAAGAATGAACAAGAGTAGTGTGAATGATCTAGGAGAGTGAGTTTCAACCGAGTTAATTAAATCATTTTAACACCATCTCTATTTTAAGGAATAATGATTGCTTTATTATAGTTTTGATTTAAAAAGAGCAAAGAAAATGGGATTCTAACGTGATGCAATAGTACATACACATGTTTAAGTATCCGGGTTGGGTTAGAGTAGTCCAGAATTGGACTGCGGCAATTTATTTTATCCCTGTACCGCTGCTAACCCCTGCGAACCGCCGCTAACCACGAGAACCACTGCTAATCCAGACAACCGCTGCTAACCCCGAGAACCACGCCTCCCAGCATCTCGGAGTAGCGGCCAACTTGGAGGTACGACACCGTATATCGGGCAAGAGAGACACTCAGGGATAAAATATATTCCCCTCACTACAAACAAGACTAGGCTTAGAGGGAACGTGGGCTCGCGTGGATTATTCATTGTACCCTCGGTATAAAATCTGTTTAAGTACACGAGTTGTTGTATAAGGCCTCGACCTGCGACCCTGACAGTACATGGTTGTAGATGCGAACTTCATCGATCATTCCGTAGAAGTATCCATCGGTCATGTCGATATTACTGGCATCAGCTACACCGATGGTCAGTGGTTGCTTCCCACTGATAATCTCACCGCTTGTATTCTTTGCGTCCTTCTTTACTCCATTCACATAAGCAATCAGCATCTTGCCGTTGAAGGTCATCACTGCGTGGTTCCAGTCGTCTACTGGTCCAGTTAGCGTGGGGTAAAGGTGTGATCCAGATTTTGGTGGCGTGATGACTACACGGGTCTTCAAGAAAGGCTCAACGTCACCTTCATGTAACAAGATCTCCCAGCCACCAGAAAGCCCGCCTCCATTGGCGACGATTCCTTGATAGGTATCAATTAGATTGGTACATTTGAACCAAACGCTCACGCTGAGGCTTGACCCCCAGGCGTACCCGTTAAAGGACTGCACGGTCACCCTAGAACTACCGTCGAAGACAGCAGCCTGACCGCACCGTCCCGCGGCGTACGTTAACGAAGCGCTGACGCTCACGTCAGAGTCAGGAGCGAAGCCGCAGCTGTCTGTGACGTTATTCTCGAACTTGAAAAACGCTGTGAAAATTGAAAAGAAAAGGTTTGTCTGTGTTATTGTCCGGGCTTTAGATTTCGATAATATGAAATGTAAGCAAATAGAAGGAGGTTTAAAAATATTGATTACGTCTATTATGAGTGACGTCGGAGAGGGTATGCACGACTATACTAGGCGACAGGAAATATGTACGTATTAGACGATTAGAGTCGATTAATTCATTATCATGTTTCAAACATTAACCATTTTAAAACTGTACGCAGTACACTTATCAGAGAATACATGTTAATGTATATCTCGACCAACACTCGTAATGTTAATTTTTGGTTAACCTTGACCTTGCCTGTTGACTTCTAACTTTTGACAAGTAAAAGGGTTCTACTCTAGATGCTAAACACGAAGCTTGTACAAAAATTGATTGAGATATTCGTTAAATTGTGTGCCGGAGACTGGGGATGAACAAACGAACATACCAACCGAATGCTATACCTTCTTCAACTTTGTTGGCGGAGATAAAAATCGTTCCCAAAATCGAGATCATTCTGTAACTTCTAAGGCCATCCACACACAGAGCTGACTCGATCCGATCCGAGGACGATTCAGCATGTTGAATTTGCTACGACTGAGCAAAACCGACTCTAGCCTAGCTAAAACCCTGTCGGATCGGGTCGAGCTGGCTCTGTGTGCGAAGGGCATAATACTTTTATAAGTAGTCGCGGTTTTCTTTCTTACTTAAAAGACGTTCCTGGTGTAATGGTGAAAACGTTGTCGTCGCCGACGTTGAATTGGGCGAGGTGGACTCAGCTAGACTCGTGTCAGTCCTCTTCAAGGTTACATCGGGCGACGAGGCGGTCATCGTCTTCAAGTTCGGATCGGACGACGAGACGGTCGTCGTCTTCAAGTTTGGATCGGACGACGAGGCAGTCGTCATCGTTGGGTTCGGAACCGACGACAAGGCGGTCGTCATCTTCAAGTTCGGATCGGACGACGAGGCGGTTGACGTCTCCCAGGCCAGATCGGTCGATGTAGTGGAACCCGATGTTGATGTCTCTGTGGTTGCTGAAGTCGAACGTCGCAATGCAGACGACGGGCTGGTAGGTGCGCTTGAAGTTTGCCTTGCGGTTTCCTCTAAAAAAAGAGACAAAATAGGTACATTTTTAAGTTATTCAAAACATGTGGCTTCCCAAGTCGAAATTCCCAGTAATACCCAGTAATTAAAACCGATAGGAAATCTATAGAAGCCTATATTGAGCCCTGTGCCACTTTACCTATTGAAACCCATATAAACAAAAGGCTTTTGCCTGGCCTATGACCTGTTTTCATGGAGGCTGGGGGCAGAGACTACAAATTTCCCTGTAACTAAGTTTAAAATGTTCTCAGGGGTGGGGGCAGAGCTAAAAAAAAATCCCCGTAACTAAGTCCGAAATGTTATTTTTCTTAGTGTTTTGGTGGATTTTCCTGCTGGATTTTTCAGCTAAAATTCTTCTGGGGGCAATCTGCCCCCTGCCTTATGGCTGTAACTCCACTGCCAGTGCATACAGGACATCGACACTTAAATATCAATTAAAGACCTATATGTGGCAGGTGGAGGTGTCTGTCAAACAATTTAGAAGCGGAGACCGCTACCAAAATTTGTCTATGCCGCGAGAAAGACCAATGATTTTCTAGGCCGAGGCCACAACCTAAAGCGGTTTTAGGTGGATGGGTGAGTGATATGGCAAATAAAGTATACTCAGTTGTGATTCCTTTTACAGGTGTTTTCGATCACAAAATAATGAATGCCGTTTGCCTTACCCATAGGGTGAGTCCATGGCAGCGTCGTCATTGGCGAGGTCGAAGTCAAAGAAGAAGACTCGCAACTCGTGACCACATCTGTCGTCGTCGATGATGTCGTGGATGGCAGCGCAGTCGAAGACGCTGGCGGTGTCTCCGTTGTCGCAGATCCAGGGCTCGTAAACAAACCCGTCGTCGTTTTCGGCATGGACGAAGCGGCGGATGAATGCGTTGTTGGCACATCCGGGGATGTAGACTCTGGATTCGTGAGAACACCAGTCGTCGTTGCGGTGGTGGACGACGCGGAGGTTGAACGCATTGTCGATGTCTTCGAGGTTGTCGCCGTCGAGCGAGGCATTCCGGTAGAGGGAGTGACCGGGCGGTTAGCTTGGTTTGACAAGAAAATAAAGACTGTATTAAACATTGTTGTTACAGTCCCAACCACATATGAAAATGATCCACTTAATTTGTTGAAATAAGTAATTATGTAACGAAGCAAGAAAGTGATTAAATAAGGGACTAAATAAGAAAGTTTTAAATTGTTAACTTTATTGTAAGAGACCTAAACACATACGAAAAAACATTTAATTTTTGAAAAAGGACAACAACGAAATGCACAAAGAAAACAAATATGCCTTCCGTCGAGATGGACTGATCAAGACCGGCGCGGTATGGGATTATAAGAGACAAAGTTTCATGCCAAGGGCTGATCAAAGTAAGTAACTCTGTAGGACAGTAAGAACGTAAGTAACTTAGGTCAGCAGCAGTAGGTCAGTGATAATTAAGTTAAAAAAATAAGAAGTAAAGTTAGTACAATAACTAAGTAGGATTGGCCACTAAAAGGAATGAAAGCTTCAAGAGAATAAAGCATAATTTGACAATGTACAAGACAAGCAAGAGATGGGAAAGTTAACAAAATACCATGCACTGAGAGTCTCTAGTTACAATTATTATTAGCAATAATGATCTAATATGAAATATTTAACTTATTATTCACCTGGTCGGCATACCAGCTGATTCTCAAATCCCGGGATCTTGGGAATACGTCCCAAATCTGTGCTCGGCTCGAAATATATCATATCGCCGTCTGGTCCTTTAATCGGTTCACCACAGGGGTTCTTACGACCATCCGTGGGCAAGGGCGTAGCGTTCTGAGTTAACGGCCCGGATGTACTCTGCGCACTGGTTATCTGCACGTATTGTATGCATACTGCTGTGGTCCAAAAAAGAACATGATTTAAAACCATAGTCTTGATACTAGCCGCTTCCTAATTAATTTATCAACTTGAAGAGATAATTAAGCTTTAGTTCAACATAATTCAACGACTTCATGTCAAACGAATGATTATGATTTAGTTATTTCTGACTGGCAGTAAGACATATATAAACGGTTAATTAGCAGTGCCTTTTTTTTACTAAAAAGCAACAATGACCATCAAAGGGCGCCTTCCCGACACCTCAAATTCAAACAATTTAACATGAAAATGTAAATGAATTTTATTCGCTAAAAAAGGTTTCCAGAGAGATCATCAAAATAATTTGTAAAATATGTTAGTATAATTTTTAAATTTGTGTGGGACTTCAACAACTTAAACAATTATAAATGTTTTCATAATGATTATTCCAATGGCATAGCATTATGGATATTTCAGCATTTCAAACATATATATGATTTTCAATGATTAGACCCTTATAAATCAATGATTTGAATACACGCATTAAATTGTCCATATCAAAATACACTATAGAGAGGAGAATGACCTAGAGAGTATACCTGAAAAGAATAGCATGGCATAATTATTTGGTTATTGGGTAAGAAAATGAGATGAATAAGAGGAATAATTGTTGAAAGTCAGCAGCAAAATATAAGAATTGTTTACTTTAGCTAATGCCGTAAGCTGTATCACAAAACATGTTAAGAGCATTTACTTTCAATCATAGCTAATGGCCATAGCAAACACACATAACGGCTAGGAGTAGCATAAATAACGGTTACCAAATAAATATACCAAAAAATACACTCTATTAAATTTTGGTCGTGTATTTTAGTTGTAGACCGTCATGTTTCATTTTTGTTTTCTATTTCTACTAACTTAGTAGGTGCTTGAAAATGATCCTGCCCGTTAAAATATAATTATTTTTCATTTAAAATTTTAATAGCAAAAACCCATTAGGGAACTTCTTTTGTAGATCTAAATAAAAAATAAAATGTTGCGTGTTTATTAACTTGTTTGTATGAATAAGTGAAAGAACATAATTTAAGAGCTATAGTCTAAGAAAAGTACGCATGCTACCATCTGCAAAACATTTTTCTACTTCGCGTTGTACGTGATGTTCAAGAATTATATAATTTTAATATAGGATTTCTTGGTCAATGTTATTTAAGGGCCACACGAATCTTTTAGGTGTGCATTCAATTTCGCTGATTTTGTCACCGCAGCTGCTCTTTGCAGTTCAAATTGTTCATACGGTATAGCATTTTAAATCATACAATCATTCGAAAACATTTCGTCTATATTCGATGTAAAACTTGTTTTTATTTCGTAAAATTGCCATTCAACTTTAAACGAGAGATTTGCAAATACCCAATACAACATTCCTTGAAATCCGTTAGCGAAATTGAATGCGAAGAGCGTGTTATTTTGTTCAATGTATACTAAAAGTGGTAAATCACTTGACCAAATAGCTAAATTGTATAAAGAAAACAGCCTTCAGCTCAGTTCCGCGAAATTTAATGACACGCTAATTAAAATAACAAGCTTACAACATTGGCCGAGAAACCTATTACTACCATAACAGGGACACAAGCATGATTGTGAATGATTTAATTGTATACTTTAATTAAATACCTTGAAGCATCACAAGAGTGAGATACATGACCGCAGTTCCAGACGAGGAGAATTGACGACCCACCTACGGACAAATAGCAGACATGATTAAGCTTATTCTTAGCTGTTGAAAGGGGACCACCAGGAAAAGAACAACACATAAATATCAATGACATTTTCAAACAACACTCAATGGACAATGGTGAGATAGAAGACCGCTTTCCAACGATGTGAAGGGTCGAACTACTTAAAGATAAAGATTCTGCATTTGACAATTATACGGTTCACATTTTTCTACACAGGCTCTTTTTTTTCAAGAATACTATTCAATTAGTTCGACCACTACTGGTCTTCCCTTTTAAGAACCAATGTCAGACATGGTAAATGTTATTTAAAACTGTTTGAAAAACTACAACGGTGAGAAAGATTACCACAGTCTTGAACGAGGTGGAATGACGCCTCATCTACTAATGAAAGTTATGGTAAATGTTTATTAAAACAGTGTAAAGAACTACAACGGTGAGAAAGATGAATTCAGAACAAGGGGACGAAATGACCCATCTAAAAACAAATGACAGAAATGGCAGAAAATCTGATTTAAAACTATTTAAATAACTACAACGGAGAGATATACAACATATTAAAATGTTGACGAAATAGATTCATCATCGTGGTAAAAAGTTTACTTATAATCATTGGTAAATGCTACTTAACATTGTCTACGAAACCACAACGATGAGAAAGATAAGCGCAGTTCCGAAACAGATGAAGAGACGACCCATAAAAGAATAAAGAGCATGCAGACATGGTAAATTTAAGTTTTAGCTGTTCAAAGAAATAGAAGACCAGAGCTCCGACAAAAGTGAATAAACGACCCATCTGTAAAAATGGCAGACACGGTGAATTTTATTTAAAACTACTTAATTGAATCTATAAACTTTCTTTTAAAAAACAAAACTTTTCCAAGTTATTATTGTGAATATGACTTCAAGGTACGATATAAAAGTTACTATAAAGTATTACTATTGTTAATTGCCAGTTATAACCCGATTGTTTGTATTGCACTTAATTTGTATTTAATTTCTCATTGAAAATGGGAATAAAACTTGAATCAGGAATGATTACATCTTACTTTTCTTAAAGCAAGCTTGTACAGAATTATATCAAGAGTATACAGTTATTTTGAGATACGATAGTGTAGTTTTTTCACAAGTCAATGCAGCATAGGATAATTTCTCTCAATCTAAATAATATCCCAATTTTTTTTTGTGCAGAGAATGTGCCGCACGAAACGGGGGAAAATGTATTGTAATATTGGCATGGTAACATCGTCGTCTTGATTCTGATAATTAGATCGTAGATTGGAACAAATAAACAAGGAAGCCTATCTATTGACGTTAACCTAGCCGGATGTTGCGTAGTTTCCAACAGTATAACGTTCACCCAATGAAAACGCACCATCCCTCATCGTCAATTGCACGGGGAAGATCCAGACCAATCACGTATCGCAACCGGATTATCCAATCAGCGCAGCCTGCAAGAACTGTGACGCACCAGGCCACGATGGCATCCACCAATGAAAACTCACCATCCCTCGTCGCCGATAGCGCGGGGAGGACCAATCACGCACCAGGCCACAATGACGTCAAAGCTATGTTGACCAATCATGTGCTTACAGCTAGCGAACACATTACGCTGGGTCTCCCAGCCTCGGTATAACTATGTTAACCCGTTCAGGTCGGACTGTTTTTGATGTAACATGTATTATCTAATAGAATCTTGCCCGAGTATTTTCGAGATCTAGCCTGAGCAGGTTCAGTGGCTTTGCTAAGGGACGGGAATGGGGGATGCACGTGGGCTTCTTAAATTGTTTGATAAACAACAATAATTCAATCAATAACATAACGAATGGTTGAGGAAAAATATTGGTACAAAGAAAAACCCAAATAAAGTCCGACCGCGCGCTGCTGCTGGTTATAGTGCATAAGTTAGACAAGTTAATTTGTTGAATTCAACTAAAATAAATATTTTAATATGGGGAAAGTGCCCCTTATAATTTATAAATATATAATATACAAACAAAAAGACATGACGTTATTATACCCAGTTATATCATAATATTATATGGATAAAGTATATTATGTTTAAACTTTCAAACTCTGACAGAATCATGTATAACAAGAAAACAAAATGAACGAAATAAACACAACAAAAAAATAAATCCCCCTTGATCAACATATCGTAACTTAAAAAGAAAATAGAGTTTGAACAACATAATTTGGCAGGAATGTTGCTATACTTATTGGCTAACGATTCTGTAAAAATGAATCTGATCCGCCAAGCCATGCATGAGTGAGCACACAATAAAGGACAAAATGTCACTTTTCAAAAGTGACGATTCATTTTGCTAAAAACATTTCGGGCAAAATGTTATGCCATTTTGAAAAGGGGGTACTTTCTGATTGTGTATATGAATAATGCATGCTTTCGTCATATACACAACAAACAGTAAATCCCCCTTTTTCAATTTCATTTTCACGCAGATGTTAGTCAATAAGTGTAGAAACAATCCTGGCGAGTAATTTTGCTCAAAACATTTTTGTTAAAAATTTATGTTATTCTAATCGGGAGGGGACTTACGTTTATGTTGAATTTATTCCAACAATACTGATCAATCAAACCAACCCCAAAATAAGTTCTCTTTATCAAATTACAGAACTTTTTAACGACAGGATTGTTAGCAAAATAACTTGGCAGGATTGTTCTTACACGTATTGACTTACTTATGTGTGAAAATAAAATTTGCCCGTCGAGTCATGCATGAGTGACCATACATCAAAGACAAAACTTTAATTTGTTAGACTCTTGTGACTTTTGAAAAGTCACATTCTGGCCTTTATTATGTGCTCACTCATGCATGGCATGGCGGATCAGATTGATTTTTCCGGAAATGTTAGCCAATAAGTTGAGCAACATGCCTGCCAAATTATATTGTTTAAACCCTATATGTTAAAAAGTTACGCTATGTTGCTTAGGGGGAACTTACTTTTTTGGTGTTTAGATGAGAATAGGAAATACAATAATGTTAACTATGATTATCGCTTAATCATACCAAGATAATCCGTACATAATTATGCACTAGGCCTCTGGCGAATGGTTAATAAATTGACTATCTCTATGGTCCTATAATTTCCATTGAGTGATGTGTGAAAATTATGTCGTAAACATTAGTAAAATGGCGAAGTAATAAGCGAAAATGTAAAGCAATATTCGCTAACTCATTGCAGTGACTTTATTAAAGTTCCAAGTAAGTTTTGCAGTTGTTGACAATGATATACTAGATCACTTTAAAACCAAGAAAATATTTTCTAGTAAAAGTAATCCAAATAAAGGTGAAATATGCCGAGTAATATTTAACTTTGAAAATGTTGACAATGATATACTCGATCACTTTGACACCAAACCAACTAAATATTTTCGAGTACAGTAATGAAATAGAGGGAGAATTCACTTACTCGTCTCCCACCATGCCCACGTCGCTCATTGGTATCCATAGTTCACACAGAAGAAACCCAACAAATTGTTCTTTTTTTTTAAGAGATTACGCGATATTTGAAGAATATACTTTAAAATTATGTCTAAATCTATCTCCAAGGGCGAAATACGGAAAAGCTCAGCAAATTGTTTACTTTACATGAAGAGATTAAGAAATATGTTGATTATATACGCTCACGTTATGTGTAAGTTTATGATGAATCGTTCTCGTCCTTTACTTCTTAAATCTGTTGACTCTGCATGGCTTAAAATCCGAGGATTTTGTTTGAGTAAAAGTGAAGTCAAACGTCAAAGTTATTAAGGAAAAACAACAATTTATCTGAAATGTCAATATGGCAAAGAATGTCCGATATCGAATACCAGTGCATTCAATAACGATAATCTTGTTAATACGACTTGTTAATACGATCCTGTTAGTCACGAGAATCCTTAAATATGACGATCACGATCACGATCCATGCGCTTGATCACGAGGATCTGTTAATATGACGATGTCGATCTCGATCTCTGCGCACGACCACGGGAATCCGTTAAAATGATAATGACGTTCTCAAATACCACTGCGCACGATCACGGGGATCATTGTAATACGACGATGTCTGATGTCGATCACTGCGAGAAATTGCGAGGATCCTGTTGATATGACGAAGTCGATCTCGATCTCTGCACACGACCACGAGGATACTGCACGTGCTTCTTGAAGAAATGCAAACTAGCAGAATGACGTCGCCGAGACTGGTTGCGTACGATAATATTGTTTGTTTACTGCAAAATGGCACATTGTGATAAATGACTGAATGTAAAAGCAAACCCGTCTCTAAGGCTCTGCAGGGGAGTGTTTCACAAAGATCCCAAGTTGAATTCTAAGTTGGAATTAACAATTATGGAAAGCCACGTGTAGCCTTGGAATAAAATATATTCCAAAGCAAACTAAATCAAGTATTTTAGACTTTGCATGAATTTTTACATAAAAAATATGAAATCCCCTTAATGATTAAAAACATCACCGATTTGCATCAACACTTTATGCCTTTTATGATAAATTGTACCAAATTGTTTCAACGAAACTGACAGCTTTCCATATTTTTTAAGTACAACTTAGAGTCGAACCCAACCTAGAATATTTGTGAAACACCCCCTTAGAAGGAAAAATTAATTACTGTCAATATGGTTATGTCGAACTTAACGAGGTCAAAGAAATGGTGAGTCTGTAAAGAAAACCCGCAAACTATAAACTACAGGTGGTCAAGCGTCGTGTATCAGACGCATGGCGCCATCTTACGCGCGGTGCGTACTGCACGGTGTATCCGTGTTATGTGGTGTGCTCAAACATCTTAGTTCAAAATGGCGACCCGCAGTGCAGCATCCCGACGTTTGATGAACTTTAAAGGGCGTCAAGCGCGGGTATGCACACCGCGGGTTGCCATTCTTAGCTAAGCTATATTTGGCCGCACTGTGTAATACTGAGCCAGCACACATTACGCGCCGTGCACAAGATGGCGCCGCACATCTGACTTACAAGTCCGAGGTATTTTTTAAAACAGCAGCGTGTAAAATGACGACCCGCGTGGGTATGCACACCGCGAGTCGCCATTCTGAACAAGGCTAGATTTGCCCGCACTGCGTAACAATGAGCCAGCGTGCATTACGCGCCGTGCGCAAGATGGCGCCGCACATCTGACTTACAAGTCCGAGGTATCTTCAAAAACAGCGGCGTGTTAAATAGCGTCAAGTATGGGTATGCACATGGCGGAAGTAGGCAATACTTGCCGCCATTGCGTAACAATGAGCCAGCGTGCATTATGCACCGTGCGCAAGATGGCGCCGAACATGTCATTTACGAGTCTGAGCTACCTTTAATAACATCATGACTATGTTCAAGGTCGAGAACAAAGGGACGTTGAATCAAATGTCAAGAGAAATATATTGCCAATTATTATTGATATACCTGTGCCTTCTCTTATTCTCCAAACAGCGTAAATTTTAATTAAGGAATAACAATGCAAATTTTTAAGAGCAAATAATGAGACGGAAGTCAAGGTAACTAGCAATAACTTGATAACGTCATCAACCCCTGGATGTATGGACACGGGGCCGGGATGCCCCTCGAAACGGTTATAAAATCAATCAAAACATTCAAATATAATAATACATTTTTGTTAAAAGGATTTACTAAAACCAAAACTTTGCTGATATCTGAAAAAGAGGGGTGCCCCTCAAAACTGTTACAAAATCAATAAAAACATGTGAATATAATAAGTCATTTTTGTTCAAAGGATTTACTAAAACAAAACAAAAATTGTTTGATATGTGAAAAGTTAGCTGGTAAGTCCACTGGTAAATTTTCACAAAACAGTTTTGTATTTAAAGTGTGTTTTAATCCACGAAAAATGTCTGTGTACTATTTGCAGCATTTGTCAAAACTTAAAAATGGGCGCAACAAAATGTTAAAATCAAATTTAGATGAGGCATTCATCAGTAAAGTGACCAATCAGAATGCAGGGATTCTTCTATCCATGTTGACCGAGACAAATTTATTTATTTATTTATTAACGTTTTATTTCAACAGGGTTACCCTTTCAGTTAAATAACTGATCTAGGGGCCCTAACAAATCTGGAAGCTCAAATTAATTTGTACGGAGTAAGTTACTTTAGAGGACTGGTGCACCTTTCGAGCTAAAAAGCGTATAATGTGTGATATGACGTAAGACATGCCGGGGGGGGGGTTACTCACGTATATTGGGTATACGGGGATATGCCGATGGGTAGGGTGACTTTTTTCAAGAAAAAACTTTAAAAATCAATCTAGCGCATATATTTTGAACACGTTGTAGCTTTCCTATCTGCGAATGTGGTAGTCCATACAATAGACTATTACAATAGTCTAATTTACCTGTAATGCATGCATGAACGACAGTTTTCATCTTCAAAAACAGCGGCGTGTTAAATAGCGTCAAGTATGGGTATGCACATGGCGGAAGTAGGCAATACTTGCCGCCATTGCGTAACAATGAGCCAGCGTGCATTATGCACCGTGCGCAAGATGGCGCCGAACATGTCATTTACGAGTCTGAGCTACCTTTAATAACATCATGACTATGTTCAAGGTCGAGAACAAAGGGACGTTGAATCAAATGTCAAGAGAAATATATTGCCAATTATTATTGATATACCTGTGCCTTCTCTTATTCTCCAAACAGCGTAAATTTTAATTCAGGAATAACAATGCAAATTTGTAAAAGCTAATAATGAGACGGAAGTCAAGGTAACTAGCAATAACTTGATAACGTCAGCAACCCCTGGATGCATGGGAACGGGGCCGGGGTGCCCCTCAAAACGGTTATAAATTCAATGAAAACATTCAAATATGATAATACATTTTTGTTAAAAGGATTTACTAAAGCAAAAACTTTTCTGATATGTGAAAAAGAGGGGTGCCCCTCAAAACTGTTACAAAATCAATAAAAAAAAATGTAAATATAATAAGTCATTTTTGTTCAAAGGATCTACTAAAAAAAAAGAACTTGGCTGATATGTGAAAAGTTAGCTGGTAAGTCCACTGGTAAATTTTCACAAAACATTTTTGTAATTAAAGTGTGTTTTAATCCACGAAAAATGTCTGTGTACTATTTGCAGCATTTGTCAAAATTTAAAAATGGGCGCAACAGAATGTAAAAAATCAAATTTAAATGAGGCATTCATCAGTAAAGTGACCAATCAGAATGCAGGGATTCTCCTATCCATGTTGGCCAAGACAAATTTATTTATTTATTGATTTATTAACGGTTTTTTTCAACAGGGTTACCCTTTCAGTTAAACAACTTATCTACCAAGGGGCCCTAACAAATCTGGAAGCTCAAATTAATTTGTACGGAGTAAGTTACTCTACAGGTGCACCTTCTAAGCTAACAAGCGTATAATGTGTGATATGACGTAAGACATGCCCGGGGGGCGGGGGGCAGTTACTCACGTATATTGGGTATACGGGGATATGCCGCTGGGTAGGGTGACATTTTTCAAGAAAAGACTTTAGACATGGGTCCCCTTTTCATCAAAAAAATCCTTAGTTATGGGTCCCATTTTTTTATTTTGCCGATGTGAAATTGAAAGGAAAAAATTCGAGCTCGCTTCGCTTGCTAAAAAACAGAGATTTCTTAGGGAAATACACAGCGAAACAGGCGGCGCGGCGCAGGAAGCTTCATTGCACGCATTATTGCATGCCTGTGATACAAAGAGTATTAAAACACCTGTGCGACCCAAGCGAGCTTGAAAAATCCTTAGATATGGGTACCTATTTCAGCAAAAGAACCTTTAAATGGGGGTATGGGTTCGGAGGTCTCAGCCGCACACCCCCGTCCGACTATAACTTTAGTACCCCATACTATTTGAGTACCCCCGGACTATAATTTGAGTACCACTGGAAGAAATGTCGCTTTTCCCCTCTTACCACATCCCCCATGAGTTAACGTCCCTGTTAAATAATGCACTGGATTTGTATCCTAGTAACCATGGCAACGATTTGATTGCTGAATTCGCGTACGCAATAAATACTAAGTATTGGTCAATATACCTCACTATGTCCTCCGAGAACAATCCTCATTGTGCAATGAAAATATCTATAAGGGAACTAATCAAAGACCGAAGAGAATTCAATATAATAAATAGGAAACTAATTAGATATCTAAGAGACTAAGACAGTAAACAGCCAGGCGGAAGGAATGGAAAATGTCAATTATTCTAAAAAGAAATGTATATCAATTGTTTCCCATCTGTACGTATCTAAATCGAATATGATACTCTTTTGCTTTATAAGTATAAGACGCAGATATTATGAAGAATAACTCAATGTCAGATTCTTTTGTTTTAATTTACAATAATGAATATCCCGACAAACATCCTGAACGTGCCTTGACGCAATTACTTACATCATGGTATTATATGTCGAGGTCAGTGGGTTCACAGCGATTCAAAAAGGAACATAACTCTGGGTTTAAAGATAAAGATCAGTTTGGGTCAAATTTTCACTTTTGCAACCACAACGTGCACCATTACGGAACCATGCTCGAAAAATATACACAATTATAAACGACTAAGTAAAACCCTTGTTATCATTCAAAACGAGCTGTTACCACACAAATGGTGGGGGAGCTCTTTAGTCGTTTTAGTCTTTGTTTATACAAAATTTTGCAAATATTGTTTTGATTTAACAGAAATATCATCAACGACTTTTGAAAAGCTATTGAGATTGCTTTTACATTGTCTTCGAGTATAATTTCAGAGACTGAAATAATTCAAAGTCTAACCGTCGCACTATCTATCCTGGCTAGATCAATATGATAATTTACCAAATATATCAATTAGTTGGTGGTTTCCAGGCAAATTTTGTATCATCCCTTATTAGCAAAATCATATTGTTTTCCTATGATTCGTAATAAGAGCTTCTATTTCATTTTTGAGAGGGGGCGTTTCCTAGACTGGTCTTTATCTTCATCACAATAATAATAATAATAATAATAATAATAATAATAATAATAATCATAATAATACTTATAATAATAGTAATAATAATAATAATAATAATAATAATAATAATAATAATAATAATAATAATAATAATAATAATGTTAATAATATTAATATTAATAATAATAATAATAATAATAATGATAATAATAATAATAATAATAACAATATTAATAATGATATTCAAAATGGGGCCCAAATTTTCGATCCTAGCAGAATCTCCTTTAGAAGGCGAAGAAGATTCTGCTCTGAAGAAGATTCTGCTAGGATCGAAAATTTAGGCCTCATTTTGACTCTCATTTATTACATTGGCCATATATAGTGGATAAGCAGTTTTCATCAGTCTTTTCGCATCATATATTAATAATAATAACAATTCAGTTTATGTATTTTTTTTTTATAAATAATAATAACAATAATAATAACAATAATAATAATAATAATAATATATTATATAGCGCAGAATAAAAAAAAAATGATTCTACGTTTAGTGTGGAAGCCCACTAAATTTTTTACAAATTTACTCGTGGAGGGGTCGTTTATCTTGCGAGGTGAGGTTTGCGGGTTCGAGTCCCACTTTCTCCTGGCAAACGTTTACCTGTCGGCAAATACATCTCGTTCCGGATGGTTCTTTTAATAGTATTGTATCTTAAGATAGATTATGTAGAAAATTATATGTTTATGCTAGAAGGATACACTTTCTATGAGCCATATGGTCTTGTATACATGTTAATGATATACTCATTGTTGTTTTGCTATGTGCTGCTATGTCTACTCTGCCTCGTATCACTATAAAATTGTTTATCCATTTTATTTGTGACAGTGGACCTGGGACCTGTTGCAAGAAAGGGTCGTATCTTTAGGACGTTCTAAATATCACGTGATTGTCATATGACACGACTAAATTATATGAGACACCGTTTGTCAATGTGTTATTTACACCTAGTATATGTTATAAATACTGGAGTATGAACTATAATCATATATAAACAATCATATCTAAATAATAGTTATTATAAGTTAGATAATGATTATATTACATATAACGTGCGTAAATAAAACATTTACAGACGGCACCTCGTATAATTTAGTCGTGTCATATGACAATCACGTGACATTTAGGACGTCCTACAGATACGACCCTTTCTTGCAACAGGCCCCTGGGTTATAAAAATGCTTCACATCTTTTGTTATTCATTTGAACTCAATAAAGATAATATACCGTCCATAGATTACAGAAGTCATGACGTCTATAAAACTATTCAAATTCTCAAAACTTACTTGGAATTTTAACAGTAAAAACGAGGAACACCAGTTTCGGTTTTTCACATTTCCGTCTCGTTCAATATGATTGAAGATATAAAGTTGTCTACATGATAATGTAATGGCGTGTACATAGTAAGTAAGGGGCCATCTACAAAGTACGTACGCAATTTTTAGTCTGAAATTGGGGGGGGGGGGGGGGGGGGGGGGGGGGGGGGGGGGGGGGGGGGG
>JAUELG010083098.1:0-10850 GCA_031471515.1 Dendraster excentricus | reverse complement strand
AGCTCACGTCTTTGCGAGCACACGAAACGCACGCGTATCAATATTTTGTCCGTCCCAGTACGGTACCCTGTATGCACAATGCACACACAAAGAAAATTAGACCGAAAAATAAATTATCTCCTCGTCCGTTGTTTCACGAATTCTACGTATATACTCAATAGCATAAATGTATCCCGCTCGCCCGAGGTGACATTTTCTATCCACGGCGGATCAAATGCATGCATACATGCATGCAACACCCATGCAACGCATGCGATAGTATACAGCGTGCAAAACGTAAACAAAGAAATCAAATTGTGATAAATTTGTCGAAAAGTTCCTGCCAAAATGGAGGAGGAGGGAGGAGAAAAAAGCACTGAAATGAAGCAGCATTCACAGACTCCACGTATCTACTTGTACGAAGTGCACACTGAATGGAGAAGGCAAATGAAGCTTTTCTTCGGTTCTGGAAGCAGGAGGCGAAATGATGCTGACTTCGCCAGGCATCTGCTGGACTTGCACTCTGCCAGTATTATCAGCAACCGACACAGATGTCACCCGGCTGAGGTCGAGGAGGCATCGACATCAGCATCGTCTACCACGACCCCGTCATCATCAAGCCCACCTCCACTGCATCCGCTTCGCCTTGAGAACATTTCTAATAGACCAATTCCTCGGTTGACTCCAATCAAGATCCTTAGTACTAGGCAGGCTGTCACCAGTACTGGTACTGGTTCAACTTCAACTTGTTCAACAAGCATCAGGAGCATGACAAGGCCAAGGTAAGCTAAAGCAGGCAGTTTGATGCTTCATTATTGACCTGTCTGAGCAAAAGTCTTTCTGAGCAATTGCATTTTTTGCTGAAATTATCTCTTTGCTAAATCCTTTGTACACAATCCACTATGTCTGACTCTGATTTCATTTGAAAATTAATCTGTTTTATTTATTCCAGTTGAAACCTTGTTTGTTGGATGTCTTTGTTCAATATTTGGAAAGTGTACATTAATTATACATAGCACAAGTTTCTATTTTGTTTCTCAAATTTTATATTTTTATAGCACTCCGTCGATGTCCCTGCCTTCAGATGGAGCTGGAAGCACTCCCATGACGACTGACGCAGGAGGTGCGGTTGGTGGCGTTGCAAGTGGTCTCGGTCTCGGAGTGCGTACTGCAAGCAGTGCAGCCTACTCTGGACTCTCTTCACTGCAAGACCACACTTATCACAGGTTTGTTAAGCTTTCATTATTTTTTTGTTTTTTCGTTTTGAAATCTCTGAAATAGTATATTCTGAGGAGTGAAAGAAGTTGAGCGTAGCGCTTATTTGTATAATTGAATTGGCAGTTGTGATAATTATATATTTTTTCCAATCCATAGGACTCATTCGTCCCTGTCTTCTGATGGAGCTGGAAGTGGAAGCTCTCACGAGCTCGCTGGTCACCAGTCGGGTCACACGTCGGATGTATTTCCTCGCAGTGATACTTCAGGTACAGTAGATTCATAAATCAAATCTGAATGATTTTACTATTTGATCAATATTTCTGTTTTACATTATTTATGTATTCAAGGCAGATATTTGATGCTCTGCAATTAACATTTGCACTGCCACTCCTGGATCATATTCTTTTAAAGATGCTTGTATTTTGACTTGACTTACTTCACTTAAGCGTAATCATCCGTACTATCGATGGGATGTACGATGGCTTCTGTTTCACGACGGCTTGCCACGCTTTGCTTGTATTACTTTACCTTATTTTGCATGCATATGTCTATGAACATGATTATCACATGATACAATGCCTTCTGTGCATGTTCCGATGCATGCAAATACTGTAGATCTATTCAATATTTCAATTACACTGTGATATATAATTATAAACTCCCACAGCCTTCTTTGTTTCCAAGAAAACATTTTTGTTTTTACAGTCGTTTTTTTTTTCCATGTGTGTGCAAACTCTTTTGTTGTTACAAGAAAGGTTCCATTTCATTTGTAAATTAATATGAAAATTACATTTCCCCCCTTATAGGTCCCATTCCTATGCCTACGCAGTCATCAGAAGCATCTTCGTCTACTGGAACCGTAAAAAGGTCTCATTCTGATCGTGCCTCCCACACCAGACTCTCCTCCTGGCAAGATCATACTTATTGCAGGTTTGTAGATCCATGCACAAGCTCTTCATGTGATTTCTTTTCAAGCATAAGTTCATTAAATCTTACTTCATGATTTTCAACAGCTTTTCTAATTTATGAGTGATAGTATTCCTTTGTCTCTCTGTACGTACTGGCCTGGGTCCAATAAAACTGCAGTTCAGGCCAGTGAAAATGTATGAATTCATATTTAGTGGCCTGTTCCAGTCAAAGAGATTTTCAGCCTAACATTGCCACAATTGGAAATATCTTGTGTGCTTTTCATATCATGCTTCATCTAAAATCTCGGGTTTGTTTAGGAAAGAGCATTTGATATTCTGTGAATAGCGAATTTTATTTAGTAAGGGGAAGAAAATTAATATACTGGCCTAACCGGGCCACTGATAACAAGCAAATTGTGGAGCCCCGTCCACATTTTTGCAATGTATGATGTTTTGACTATCAATATTGCAGACATGTACACCTTGTGGTGGATGTAGCCTAACACCATTATTTATGAAATAACCAGGTTTATTTCTTTGAGGAATGTTTGTTAAACCAATGTAAAGTGTTATTTAATGGTTAATATAGGACTAATATTGATTCTCTTTTCACCTAAATCTAGGAGAAATACTGATATGGGTGAAAGCTCCGGAGCCATTCCAGTACATGCCGGTACTCGTTTTGGTAAGAATTATTGATCATTGGTGTGTGTGTGTGTGTGAGTGTGTTCCTGCCTGCATGTGTGACTGCATTACATAATTTTGGTTCATGTTCTGTCTGAAAACTCTTAACTTTATTCTGTTGTACAATGTTAAATGAATTACAAACTTAATTTCCCATGTAAAAAATTTGATTCACTGGACAATTTCTATTGCACATAGGTACTCAAAGACAAATACCAATAATTCTGAACTTACATTTGTTCTTCAGTTACATTTGACGATTGAGTGCTTAGGTGAAAGTCTATTCTGTAATTTCTGTACATTGTTGTATTTGATGTAAAGCACTTTATTACTATCAACAAAGTCCCTAAGGCAAAGTAGTATTACCTTAGTTTTAGCCAAGCTGCCATAATGGATGGCACAAGCATTTCAAGAAATTTATTTCTGTACCCATTTACTACACCTGGGATGAGAGCAGCAAATATGAAAAGGTATCTTACTGATAGGAATCTACTAATTATCCCTGATTCAAAGTCCAAGGCTGGAACCAATATAGAAACACTCTACTTTTTCAAAAAGAGATAAACTATAATTTTTGCCTATTTTTTCAATTCTTCAACAGAACCTACAGCGACGTCCACACCGCAAGGTCAAACAAAGTTTGTGCCAGCTGAGCAAAGATCAGTCAAGTCCAAGAAGAGTCTCTTCCAAACTTCACATGTTCAATCTGACGACAGGTAAGGTTAACTCCGTTGTACCATTTTTCATCAAGTCAATCATATCATGAAAACTCACTGTCATATATTTTTGATGTTTCCAAAACTGTCTAATTCATTGATCTCATGGGGGCAACTGACATTTTTTAGCCTAACATAGAAAGATGATATAAAGACCAAATTTGGTCCATGAAAGATTTCACATATTTTAGTGACAACCCACCAAATTTCCTGGTCGTAGCAATGTTATCCTTATTTTACAGGTTCCTGAATTTTGTTTCGGGACACCAGAACCAAAATATTAACCCTTAGTAGCTCAGTGGGGGGGGGGGGGGTGCATTTTTTGCGATAATTTTTTAACGCCAAAAGATCTTGAGCTGGAATTTGTTACTTTTTTCTTTTGGTTCCTTCGCATCTTTAGAAGAAAAAACTTGAAAATCTGATGTTTTCCTCAATAACACTAACACCCACACCAAACTTGAAATCACCCAGTGTCCATTTGACATGACATACTGTGAAATATTCAATGGACCAAATATCGTAATCCCTTATATGTTAGGCTCAAAACTCCCCTTGTACAGTATGGAAAAGTATCATTCTCTTGTTTAGAAATTTGATTACTTGAGAATGTTTTAATTTTTCTTACTGATCAAAGCCATGATGTGACAATACACGCCAGGGGTTGGGGGAGGGGATGGAATCAAGTCCACCACCCCCCCCCCTTCAATCATTTGGCCTGATATTTTTGCATTTTTTGCGCTCCACACATTTGTAAAAGGTTTTTTTTTATAATTGAAGTCTTAGGCAACTTTTTAGTCATGGGACTTGAAAGTCAAAGTCAGCGCAAAAATTTTGTGATTTCTATTTAAATCCTTTTTCAGTTGTCTTACCATAAATTATAGTACATAAAACAATCATTATTTTTCATTCTAATTGCTGCTATCAATTAAATTTCACCAAAAAATAGTTTGATAATGGTCAATTCCATCTAAAAAATTTAAGAAGGATTTTTCATGTATTTGAAAAATCAATAAAATTTTATTATTTGGAAAATATAACAAAGTAATATCATGTTGCAAGCTATCTGAATGCCAAATGTTCTTAGGGGCAGAAGGGAAAGGTGTGTGTTTTTTTTTGTTTTTTTTTGGGGGGGGGTGTGAAGGTTGGAATCCATTATTTGCTAATGTTGGAACTGAAGGCAATAAATGACTGGAATATTCATCCATTATTATTATTTATTCATATTTGTTCTCTGTCATAGGTTCGAAGAATATCCCACTACAAGTGATTCCGATTCTGACAATGAACTGGAAGCAGAGCCGTCATTCCTACCCAATCCACCCGATCTCAACCAAACACTTCGTGAATTGCCTCCTACGTAAGTTCATTGTATTATCAACATCCAAAATTCATGAATGTAGTAAAATCACCCTACAGTAAAATGCTAAGATTCCCTTGCGGTATGCAAAATTATATGTGAATGTAACGAGGCTGTACCACCCGCCTTGGCCCTGAGCCACTGAAATATTTTGTTGGGATTATCATGCCTAATAACCTAGTTAACATCGACAAAACTTGAAAAAAATCATGTTTCTTCCTTGTCTTTAATCACATGGTTGATCAGAAGTTTTGTTTTCATGGAAATGAAATGTTCAAGCCAGTCACTTATTATTTAGGGCTATTAGGAAAGGATTGAAAAATAAATTAAATAATGTAAGTCCTTGGTTTTGATAACGACCCAATTTGAGGAAAAACCACATGAAATTCAAGCAAATCCATGTCGGGCTGTGGCAAGTTTGTATCAATGTTTTGTTCGTATCGAGCCGAAAGGACATGGCAAGGGCAAGGGTTTTTCTTCCACAGTCAATAAGGAAGACTATTTGGGCATAAGATCTTGGTCCTCATGAGTATAATGTTCCACTATGTACATGAAAATTTGTATATCACCTTTATAATATATGAGAACTTGAATTTACTTGATAGAAATGTTAAAAATGCATCAATTGGTATTTTTTAGCCACCTGAGCACCAAGCATGTAGCAAACATGTAGCAAATCATATTTTGTTGACCAATTGATGTTTGTAAGTCTACATGTTTGAATGGTTCATTATGCTAGTTTTATGAAAACTGCAATTTAAATTGTGGAACTATGAAAATACATTTTAAATCCAATCTCAATGACAGTTCTTCCTTTTTTTCCATTCCAGACTGCTTGAAAGAACCTTTGATGGGCTGGATGCAGAGGTATTCGACATCGGATTTGATGGGGTCGACGATGAGGAAGAAGATGAAGACTGCGAGGTGGAAGTGGCGGCAGAGGAGGAGATGTTAGTGTCTCAAAGGATGTGCCTGGTGTACCAGGATAGGTTGGTGGAGCTTCTGCAGGCTCTTCATGGTGAAGTCTGTGAACGATGTGGCTCGGCACTGCATTACCGCGTCTCACCAAAGGGAACGGCTGTGATGATCATATGGGAGTGCACACGTGGACATCGCAGCTCCTGGTCATCACAGCCAAGGTACCATGGCATGTTCGCTGGCAACATACACACGGCAGCAGCGACGGTGATGTCCGGCAACAGCTTTTTCAAATTTGCCACTCTATGCAAATTTCTAAATCTCCAAATGATGTGTCAGACGACATTTGGCAGGATCCAAAAATTATACATCGCGCCAGCTGTTGATTCGTACTACAAGACAAAACAAGACGAACTTCTCGCGAGCTTCTCACAAGAAGAGCCAATCAAGCTATCGGGGGATGGGCGGGCAGACTCGCCAGGACACAGTGCCACGTTTTGTACGTATAGCTTCTGTCATGAGGAATCAAAAAAAATAATACATACAAACACCGTAATGGTCCAAGAGGCAAGCGGGAAGTCCCCGAACATGGAAAGAATCGCTTTCGAAAGAGGCATGGACTTCCTAATGGAGAGGGTGTCGATCGATACAATTGTAACAGATGCCCACCCTCAGATCAGGGCCATGATGAAGAACACGGACAAATATCGAGCTTTCAAACATCAATTTGATGTCTGGCATGGCAGCAAGAACTTTACCAAGAAGGTGAGCGCGGCATCACAACAAAGGAACTGCAGTGACCTGCAACCTTGGATCCGGAAGCTGGCCAACCATTTTTGGCACTGCAGCCAGACGTGCGATGGCGACGAGGAGAAGTTCGCCGGCAACTTCCTCGGTGTTCTACACCACATTGTTGATGAACACAGATGGTTGTTTACAGTTGATGGAAGGGAAGGGAAATGTGATCATGGCCCCTTGGAGGAGCAGGCCATTGCCTACCTCGAGCCTGGCAGCCCTGCCCATGAGAAGCTGCGCACCATCATCATGGACAAACGTTTCCTGAAGACATTGCCCTACTACAAGGACTTTCTTCACACCGGCAGCCTCGAGTCCTTCCACTCCACGCTACTCATGTATGCGACGAAGCGTTCGTTCTATACTCTGCTTGGATACGGGATCAGAGTCAAGCTTGCAGTATTGGATGTGAACTTCCATTCCGACCGGAAGCAAGCTGTCACCAAAGATGGGAAGCTCCGCTGGGCGAAGCGTTGGAACAAGCGCACCAAGCGGTTCACTGTATCTCCGGTAAAGGAGCCGAAGTCCTATGCATATGTGCCAGAGCTTGTTGCAGCAGTGTTCAGGCAGCGTGCCATCACACCGGGACACCTATCACAGCATGTATCTCTTGCCGAGGATGATCCGAGGAGGATACATCCCACCATTGCGATGAGGCCATCAGCCCCAACCGAGCAGTTAGTGCAAGAACATCAGAGTAGATTTGCTCGTAATTAAAGTGCAAGCAACCAGTTTCTGATGACATCAGTATGAAACTAACATAACTATTTGCTGGTAGGATACCATCAAACTTTCCTCTGCACTTGACAAAAAGTGGGAACAATTCAGGAAATGCAGGAGGTTATGCTACCATGACATCTTCCTACATATTTTGTAATCGTGTTCCTTCCTTTCCTCACCTCAGTATGCCAAAGATGGGATTAGACATCGATTAGTAAATTGCCAATGTGTATACAGGAACATGTGATTAACAACAGTGTGCAAGTTAACGCTGGACATACAATATCAAATATAAACATGTACATGTACCTGACATGTTCTCATCTTGCTTGTGTGCAGGATTGAGAACGTGGAATTAAAATACTTGATCAATTGCTCAATATTCCCTTATGTGTTACCTGAGGTCTTCTAATGAACAAAGAAATAATGCAAGGGATGTACTCTGGTTATAGATGATCAATGAATGTACTTTTTAATTATTGTTTTTTGCCCTTATCTGCTGCAAGGCAGTTTTACGAACTGTTATGGAGTACATGTACACTAACAGCAGTCTTTACTACTTATATCGCAAAGTACTGTTGCATGTTTGTTGTATAATGAGTTACTTTCCTTGAATTCATACATGTACATGTAAGAAGTAAACATTCTTTGTGGCCACAAAGCTGTAGTCAACATGCCCATGGCCTGCAAGAGACATTTTATATAACATGTATATAATATGAGCAAAAAAGCAAAGTGACATTTACAAACTCACTGCTTTCACTTTGTACATGGTTTTAAAATTCCACCCTCGTTTTTATAATCTGAAAACTTCAGTCGTGTCCTTGTAATGAAAGGGAAGTTTGAATAAAGCCTGTCACATGATTTTATTACCAATACAAATACAACAATGTATGAGGGAACCACTAAAATTCTAACTGGATTTGTAGGATTCGGATAATGTTACTAAGTCCCTTGAAATGATCTTGCCAGGTTTACCTAAGCTAGTAATCAAACAGGTCTGACATTATTGATTTACAACTTGAATCTCTGTGTTTAATGCATATCTATTTGTTCTACATGATGGGTTATGAGAATAGAAATGCTGAATTTATACCCCAGTATGTCTCCAAGGAAGCAAGAAATTTAAAAGCATTAGAAACATGGAGCGACATTGTTTGATTTGTTTTGTTTTATTATATTTGTATCATATAATTGCAGTTTGATTTTATGTATGGATCAGATACATGTTACAAATTTTCTAAGATATGATATCACTATTTCTAGCTCAGATTTAGAGGAACATTTTGTAACAATGTCTATTGGATTTGCAGAAAAGTAGTGAAAACTGCATGTATAATAGTTGATCTGTAAGCAAGTGGTTATGATAATCTGAAAGATGCGTCATCTGTGTCAGGACCCTAATTCAATTCCTATTACTTTCTGTTGATTAGCATTGGAGTAAACACTTACAAAATTTAGCCGTAAAGATATAACTTTTTGCACTGTTTGTTATCAGCTATTGATATATATATATATAGAGAGAGAGAGAGAGAAAGAGAAGGGGAGAATTTCTTCTTGATGATCTCACCAGGTTTATGTAAGCTGGTCACCATACTGGTCTTGACTAAATTGATACATGTAATTAGCTTTCCATAAACGAGTGTTGTTTCAATTGTACAATATCTTTACATGTGAAAAGTGTTTGGGCAATCAGTCCGTTAAAATCTTTGGGCGTTCCCAACCAAGCAAAATGAGAAATGAGTGTTTCATTGCAGATAGAGATATCAAATGTTCATGTAAGTTGCAATTGTTAGTCAAATCATGTGACAAAATGCACACAGCTGATAGGCTGAAATCTCTAAACTTGACTTTGAAAATTAATGGTATTACCGTATTTCTTTCAAAATGTTTGTCATTGTAATATTGTAACGAGTGCCTTCTTTTAGTATGATCCAACCAAATTTATTGAAATGTATAGTGCAATGAAAATATGTAGATGTATGACTGAAAGATATATAAATAACAACTTCATACAGATTCTTATTAGACATACACAATCACTTTCGCTAAATAACTATGGGATAGTACAGGTCATTGTATGTATGATGAATACAGTTTTTTTTTAATATGTTTGCTGTTACACAAATTACACTGTTTTCAATAACCTCACAAGTTAATTATTTCTTTGAAATGCCCAACTGTAAATGTACAGTACATGCATTTAAGTTTTTTATAAATTATTTTGACTCTAGGCATTTGTATTGTATTTTGGTAGATGTCAAGTTTATTTGTAAAATTGGGCAATGTTGATTTTCCAGTCAAAATCATAATTTTGTGACTTCTTTGTGACATCATAACTCACAAGTCTGTGACTTCAGTAAGTGGATTTTTTTTTTTTTTTTTTAAATGGATCTCTATTTATTTCAAAGTTGAAAAAAATTGTATGATTTACAATCATTAACACTTATAATTTTATTTCCGAACATTACATAAAGTTGTTTGGGGTTTTCATTGACTGTATACAGATTACGTTTTGTGATTTCTACTGTAATACATTATGTAAAGTACATGTCTACTCTTCATTCTGGCATGATCTCAAACTTTGTTCAAACCATGATCAATTTACTGTCTAGCATTTGTGTAAATCTTTTCAAAATGAACCAATACACCTTGAAGCCGAACTGCAGATTGAAATAAATATGTACATGTACATGTACAACCCATAGCTCAAGAACACATTACAATTTCCATGTGCTTATTTGTCCTATTAGTCCTTGGATGATCGTTTTGATTATTGCTTACTCATGTATATGATTGAATTGATAATGATTTATGATAATCAAACTGCATGGAGTACAACATAAATAGATAAACCAAGCCTCGTTGCAGAAAGAGATATGATTAATTGCTGAATTACAATTAATTCAAATTATAATTGATTGTATCTCTTCCTGCATGCAACACACTTTATTTTGATCCTACAAACTCTTTGTCGGATATCAGATTTGAGTGAGAACTCTGCATGATGCAGTTACTAAATGAACCGTTACTCCAAATGTATTGCTGCTAATTATGCAGGGCTCCGCACTCGCCATTTTTCAATGGCCCACTTGGTCTAGTGAAATTCTTCACATATAATCTGGTGGCCCCCCAAAAAATGTACTGGCCACTAATTTGTATTTCACGAGTAAGCTTTTTAATATTCCTAATAATACTCTTTCCTAATCAATCCTGTGATTACAGATGAAGCATATAACATACAAGGAAACAAGATTTTTCGATTTTGTCAGTGACGGGTTGAAAATCTACTTGTCTTATTGGGCCACCAAAATTTAGACACGTATTTTGCTGGCTCCATGTCAGTGCGAGTGCTGAGCCTTGCATAATGACAAAAGGTTTGTAGGGAAAATAAAATGAATGCCCTGGACATACCCTTGCTGCTTTACATGTAAGCACATTATTAAAACACTATGGGTGGTATTCTAATATTTCTCGGAAGTCAAATTTCTTCCTAAGTCACGATTTGGTATTCCAATATCCTTCCTAAATATCGTCCTAAGTTTTTTCCTAACT
>JAUELG010082988.1:0-10851 GCA_031471515.1 Dendraster excentricus | reverse complement strand
TTTTTTTTTATCAATGTTGTCTGTGTTGTTGTTTAGAGTTGAGACGAAGGTTGTGGCCTGGCCGGTATATAGCTAGAGACCCAAGATCCAGAGGATTCGTCAGTCTCATCTCCGGCCGCAGTGGGATTTGAGACGACGTTTAATATAAGGCAGATTTTTCTGCAGACCGCGACCCAGAATGCTCAAGGTTACCCGTCTGTAAACCAAACCAAAACAAAGATATTTATTTTACTTTGATATACTGTAGATATCGGTCAAGCGCCTTTCGGCAGGAACTGAACCTGATCCACCTGATGGTTTGATTTGTGTCCATGTCTATGTATTGTGCTCGTATATTATTATTATACTACGGTATGGTACATTTACAACATTCCCCCCATCTGTGTTATATCTACAAAATAATGCCTCTTGGATGATTGGGGTTAATATACATGCCACGCGGTCTCCACCCCACAGACCTATGGAGATGGACCAAACCCTGCCCTGTCCTCGTCGGATAAAATCGAGCTGGGAGAGAGATAACCCGTAATGCTGCGCATCCGTTTTCGCGGCCGATCAGATCTACGGTATACGATTACACATTGTCACCTACACTTATTTTACGAGCTGTTATAGGCACTGGCTATAGTCATCTGTAGATTTAAAAGGCACCTTGGTGATAATGTTACACAAAACTCATTCTTCTTCTTCCGTATAAAGTTCAGACTTCCTGACTGAAGATTAAAGCATAATGGTCATAATGGTCATAAAGGCTTCAAGTGAACACATTTTGCCGCCTGCAGGGAAATGATGAGTTACACACAAAAGTACGGGACACAAAACAAATTAAAAGTTAAAAACAAAATAAGAACATTCAGAAAAGCTTAAAGTTATATAATGTTAATGCACCATTTACACCCTAAAATTACCAGCAGATTATCTCTTCATGATTACGATTATGTAATGCTCTCTCATATAATCATGGCCTACATCAATTATAATAACCAACCCCAACCCAAACAATAAAAGAAAGAAAATAACATCTTTATTTTCTTTCTTTTATACCTTGTGTTGTCCATATACTGTACCTTGAATTGACTGCTTTGATAGATCACTACCTTTAAGTGATGTTATTCCCAACAAACGTATCATTATTTAGTTTTTAATGTAATAAAACTGTTTCTTGAAACGGTTGAAGGAAAGTTGAAGGTTATGTATAAGTCATATTGTGGAGTATTGCCAAATGATCAGTATCCAAAACGCTGCATTTATTATCGAATTATCTCTATCATTTTGTCTTGAGGAAGTATAAAACATATTTGTCTGCGAAAGCTGATATGAATTATAAATATAATGAAAGAAAGGATGATGAGTAAGGGGGTGCATGATGAGATGGTGGGGGGGGGGGGGAAGGGGAGGAGCATGTATAGAAGTGATGGTGAAGCAGGATGAACTATAGTCGAGAGAGTGGGTGAGATGTACTAGGGAGATGTTGGAAGAAGAGGGGGGTAGAGACAGGGTGAATACTAAAAAGAGATGAGAGGGTAAGGAATTAAGGAAGCGTCGGGACATGGTACAGAAAATGCACGATATCATTCAGACAGAGAAGAAAATGATACTGAAGGAGAGGGAAAGAAAAAGAGCTAGAGAGGAGAAAAGAGAAGAAAGAGGGCAACACAGATACTGGAGAGTCGGAGGGAGGGGGGGGGGAGGGGAGAAAAGAGAGGGGTATCGAGAGAAATCAAGAGAGAAAGAGGTGCAGTTGAGAGGTATAGAACACAATTATAAAAATGAAAGGAATGAATAGAGCACAGCGTATGCGAAAATACAGAGGGAGCACGTTCAGAGATGGGAAGAGTGTATTTTCCTTATATCACTTTTAAGATGAATATCGAATTTCGAAAGACAATATCGCCTGTTTATTGGGAGCCCATGAGAGGGGGGGGGGGGAATAAGCGCTTATTCTAAGTCCTGCAGTCATGGACGAGTCGGAGCTATAATGTAACCCAATTTCTGGACAATCAGTGAACTCGATCCAAAGCTGGGGCGTAGACAAGGGGGCTACTAGGGGTAAAATCAACGCACCCCTCTCACCAATAACCTTAGATATGATCACGTTTTCCAGATAAAATGTTTGTATGGTCAAAATAGTGAATAAAAAACAGAAATAAGCACTTGAACAGCATTATCTTTATACACACAGCCTGCCCTCCTGAGACACCGTTCTAAAATTTTTAACCCCCCCCCTTCCCTCACACTCTGAATAAACCTTTTTTTTTTTTTTTTCATCACTGCCCAAAACACTAGAAGAAATAGAGCGCTCGAAACTAACTGAATTTGTTTTCTCTGTATCGTGTGGTGCCTATGTAATGATAATAAACACTTAACTTCAAATAATTGTAGAACAATGGTCAATAACACGTTAAAATCACAATTATATACATTACCCGATTTTGCCGATACGTACAAAAATAACAAATTATATTTTCTTTTATTTTTATTTTTTCCAACAAAAGCAAACATAAAAACGTTTCAAGACCTTTACATGAAAAATTTATGTCACCCATGGTTTTTTTTTTGCAGGGGGGGGGGGTGGGTCGTCAACAAAATTTTTGAAGCAGAGAAACATTTCGAAGCAGAGGACGAGTACCTTCAAAAGTGTTGAGGCCGAGACCAAGACCATTGGTTAGGAATCGTCAGGGGTGCGGGGGGGGGGGGGGGATTCGGAGGAAAAAACGAATCTAATTACCAAAAGTACCTGTTCGAGGCAAGGATCAGGTTCTGTTCAAATTTTCGAGCCCGTGACCATTGGTCGAGACCACTAGTCGGTATAGACGCTATAATATACACGTCGGTAAAGGGGGGGGGGGGGGGTTCAAATCCCCCAGAACAGACCCTTTTTGTCCACCCCCTCCACCCCTATGAGTATACGCGTCTGATGTCACCTTATTTTGCTAATATTTTTATATACAATTTGACATTACTAATCGCTCTTCTATGACATCTAAATACAGTATGAAGGATCGACGATTTATAAATCTTGAATTATTTGTAGACTGTGCTACATGTATTAACCAATATTGTTTTAATTAAAACTGGCTAGCATGATCATCGTTCCTGCAGTTATTGATGATTCCGTCTTGCAAGACCGATACAAACTTTACAAACCGTGTTATATTCTTTAATATCCATCTGCTCATAATTCAGAGAAAAGGCAAGTTAATGAAATATATTTTGCGAATTATTCTCTAAAATGTATATCAATTACCGAGAATTTCAGTCGACTATAAGCTTCAGAAAGCGCTCGCCCTATACATACGGTTGAATAGCATTGTACTGAATGTAGATATTCTATTTATTAACGCATTTAATATTGCATTATTGTCTTTCATGGAGTAGCAGCTTATTAAGAACACTGTGCGAAATTCAAAATTCCACATCGAACGAAATAAAGAAGAGCTTCCGGGAAAATCTCGATTAAGTAGCACTTAGCTGAAACTCAGGCATGTCAGGGTGATGGCCTCTTTAGATTAAACCTAATTCCGAGTCTGTGCTCTGGATATTATAGAATTTTACCCTGCAAGAACAGGAATTTCTTGATATATAAATAGATAGTGGCCAAAATTAGAAATGACCCTACATCAACTGTGCCATGTAAGGGCTTGCAGTTCAATATTTGTTGTTGTTGTTGTTGTTGTTGTTGTTGTTGATGTTGTTGTTGTTGTTGTAGTTAAAGGTATATATATTTGTGTATGGGTTAAAGGCTCAAGTAACTTTGTTGACATGTGCAACACGTATTGAATAATTTTGTATTGTTGTTATCTGATATGTCCGCTGATAATAATGTACATGTGTTTGTGACCATGGTCCTACTACATGTTGTGACCAAGTTATGAGCGAAAGTGCAAAGCGATACTCAACTGACTTTGTACATATATTTATAACTTTTCAGTGGATACATACAAATGTTCAATCTTGATTCTTTTTGTAACGAAATACAAATTCGAAAACCAAAATCTGTTCCATGTTTGATTGATAATACGATTAAGATTTGTGGATTTAGACAATGTATAGATCTAGACTGATCTATTGGCGGATAGAAATCGAGGACGCCAAAAATTCGTGCTCCCTCCCATTCTTCGCTACTCTCGCAAATAAAACCATCAAAACAATGATTATACCATTTTATAGTCTATATGAAGTACATTCGACGGTTTAAAAAATATCACTGGCGCCATACTGTGGATCATCACCTCCACCATCATCATCATTATTATCATAATTATCATCATCATCACCATCGTCGTCGTCGTCGTCGTCACCATTATCATCGTCATCGTCATCATCATCGTGATCATCATCATTGTCATCATCGCTATCATCAATACACGATCCTTAGGATTTTTTAAAAATGTTTTGCTAGGCAACATGTTGTTTAAAGTACTACCATGCATACACAGATCGTAATAATTAATGGGGAATAATTCTCTGACTGTATTCAAACTGATGAATTTACGATGGTAGCAAAACTCTTCATTAAACTGTTCATATCTATATAACCAAACAATTATCACTGATGGAATAATTAAATGTTATAGATGACGAATAACGAAATATATGAAATGCGGCTATTGTTTTGAAAATGCATGTCTTTTACAAGTAGTACATTCCTTTTCCCATGCAACATGCCCTTAAATATGTTCACCCCACTTACGTGTGGCATGCACCCTGCCAAATAACTCATTATGATTATTCCATTTTAGTAGTCAGTTCTAATATTGCATTTTTACACCACGGGGGTCTTGGTGCGCTAATACATTGCTACTATTACCAAACTTGAATGTCACGGTCACACAAACCCGGAATGCCTTGTCGCTAGTGCCACGCATTGGCTTTTTTGGGAGGGAATGCCATGTAACGACTATATTCGGCGGTAATTTCGTGGCATTACGTGGCGATACGTAACAATCGTGGCAGACTGGCAGTACTGGGATTTTGTGCCACGTAATATATACGGAAAGATAGAGCCAAACATTCATGAAACATCAAAGTTCAACCACGGCATGGCTACTCTCATCATCTCTGCATTCCCTTATATAGGTGAAAATAAAACAGATTTCCGCCACGTATCGTCACGTAGCGCTTCGTATAGACACGTATTTTCATCGATTGCCTCGTTACATTGCATTGCACTGAATTGCCTATACGTACAGTGTAACCAATAATTATGTTGACACCCTGCAAAATATGAAACTAGCTATTATGATTTTTTTTTTCTTCAAAAATGGTCTAATATTTTATTTTTATTAAATCAATGAAGGAGCATCTAATAAACACATACAATTAATTTTAGGCAGCTGTTTACGAAACATTTTCTTCAAAATTTGTTCTAACATCCTTAAAATTAAAGTGGATTTTTTTTTCAAGGTGTCCAAATAGCTGTTGGTTACGCTGTTGGTTACGCTGTTGGTTGCAGCTGTTGGTTGCTCTGAAACAGCGCAATGCTTTATACGAGTGTGTGTGACAGGGGCATGACGATCCTCATGACAATTCAGGGCGCTGGTCTTAGTTACGACGGTCTGGCGCTGTTACTCTATTTGCCCAGTGGGGGCACAATTGACATGATTGAGTAAGAGATTCTGTAACAGCTGGATGCAACTAGTGGTGTAGGCATGGGCCCCAAGAGAACGGGGGTTAGTGTTCCCCGTTTTTGCTCTCCAGCGCCCCCAACGCCAAAACAAAGCAAAACAAAACAACAAATAATGATGAATACATGAATACATGATGAAATACATTGAACTATTTGTTTTGTGCAAACTGCCCCGCACTCGTGGATATTCGTGCCCCTCTTTCACCCCCGCCCATCCCCCCTTTTCCTCATTTCTTTTTTTTCTTTTTAACTTTATCGAGGATACGCCACCGAGGGCAATCAACGAGCTTTATGATCTCGCGAATCAGGGCTGACATAAGTAGCCGGCGACGTTTCTAGGCCAGCACTCTTTGCGCTATAAATACTTCCATGTAATCACGCGAGAAAATAACAACAAGAGGTCTGGACCAGTTAAAAAGATGGTCGTGAAAATTAATGAATAATAAATCCTCTTGTAATTGCTCACTCACGTCGCGTTGACTGATCGCATAGGTCTATCAAGTAAGATCCAAGTCGGAATCATCAACCGCGTGATAAATAATGTAAAGAACCCACAAATTAATGCCAATAACACACTACCAGAATATAAATTCAAACGAAATGTACTTAAGGGGATTAAGTATCATTGTCCAAATCCTAAAACTCTAATATGAATTTTAGCGATTCCTCATACATTTGTTACTATAATAAAAAAAAAATAAAAAAAAGGATTTATTACGCGCCTATCCCATTTTTATGTCTATTATACAATTGAAATAGAAGAAAGAAAGATTGAGTAAACTGTGGATTAATTACATTGTTGTATTCGTATCAACAATCAAATCATGGGAAAGATTTTGGTGTTAAAAAAGCTCGACCCCCCCCCACTCCCCCACCCCACCCCACCCCATCCCGTCTATCTCGTGGATACGCCCCTGATGGAACATACGCCCATGTTCATGCAGGTTTAATAGCATTCCTCAACTGGCCACTTGCAAGTTAATTATGTTCCCGACATTTCAGCCACGTCATGTAGTTCGATTTTCTACTTTTCGCCGATAAAAGAAGAAGCCGGAGGCATTATTAAATCAATGCACGAAGGGCCCTCGACGCGTCGTGGACCGATGTTATTTTGCCCCACATCCTCGTCGTCGGAAAGTGTGTCAGCCAAATTGGTCCGCTCGGACGCAGCAAATCGCAGACAGGAGTCACCAAATTTCACGTATACGAAGTCCGGACCAGGCATGGAGCCATGGTAACGTAGCAGTATAGAGGGCTTTATCGGGGGGCTCGTTTGTCTTTTATTTGTGATATATACCCTGTGGGAGCTCTAGTTCTAGTTCTATCTATTGCTCATACCCCTCCACTTTCCCTCAAATGGACAAAATAGACGTGGAATTAATGCAATACAAAAGACAATTTGGGTTTCCGGCACAAGCCCCCCCCCCCCTTCTCCATATCGGGAATTGCCACCCCCTCTTCGCCCCTGTCATGCTCGGAACTGGTTTTTAGTCTTGATATGCCATTGGGCAAAGTACTATTCTCTTCGACATAACAAAACAATGCTTTTAAGATAAGTGCATGCGTTTGTATGTACATTACTATTTAATGTGTTTTAAGTGTGTGTTTTGATTGCCAATTGGCACAGAATTTGTCAATGCAATGATAACAGTAATTAAAGCGTTTCTTATTTGTTTTAACTCGCTTCACCTGTATTAATGCAGTTCTTCTGGGCCATTAGATATTATTTTAATGCAATTATTTTCCACATTTGCAACCCAAATATGAATTTGAACAAAATCTTAAGGGGAACAATGCTGAAGAGACCACTTGTATTAATCAATTCACTAACATTACGAAAGGAAATGTTTTCATTGTTAATAACCGCGCTATATTGCGAAAGCTTAGACTTACTAGAATTAATCATATGAACTAATCTTGTGATATCATGCCGTGAAGCTGCAATTAACACTAAATTTGAAAGAAAATACTTCTTTCATTGACCATACATATTCGTTAAAGGGGACCACCAGCCAAAGAACAACACACAATCATATGTTTGGGTACCGTTCTGTGATATCAAATATTTACCGAACATTTTGCAACGAATTGTGTAATTCATAAACAAGACAATTAATTTCCACCACTTACGGAACCACTACTATTTCCTTGTTCCGTACGGGCCAAACATTTGCAAGTGCGCCAATGCTACATGCATTCACGCGTACGTTTGGAATCAAGAGAATGCCGGACGATTTGTTCGCTCTGAACAAATTAGTCTGCAGAACCATGGTTCCATGAACGCATGTTTTAGAATGGTAATGCGTTTTCCAATTATATACATTTTTCTGGAAACTTATGATGGAATGTAATACTACGGATGTTACCTTTCATTTGTACGAATATTATTTGGGGTGGTTAGTACCCTTTATGTTTTATTTATCAATCTATGTTTTGAAAAAATTATAGTCGAAAAGCAACTGAAACAAATTTTATGAAAATATATATATATTATACACCTTGCGCAAAGCACATTCTCAGCTTATGCGGACATTTTTATTATACACAGAAAAAGAAAGACACAGTCTTCAGGTGAAATTAAAACAAAATAATACAGTAGTAGTAGTACAAATAAAAACATCACCAATATATTTAAAACAAAACCAGCGTTATAATTGTCTTCAAGTTAGTGCACATTTTCATTCATCTTCAAACATTGACCGAGCTTGGTATGTGAGGTCAACAAATAATGATGTTAAACTGACCTTTAATTATTAGTGCTCTAGCCAAGGAATGGACGATATCATTACACGCCTGGGGTCGGTGATATAACAAATTAATTTACACTCCTTTTGTTCTCGTTACTGTACAAGGCCGGGATTTATTAATTCTAGTTGGCACGCTTGATTTAATAATACGCCAATGTAATTGTGTGATTATCATACAGCCTACGCAAAACGGACAGTCTATATTTATACCTGAATAATATATACAGTAATACACCGGTCAAAACACCGCATCATTATGTAGACTTCGATGCTTTTGCAATAAAACAAATAAAATGTGCGCAACCATTGTTATTGCCTACACATATTTGTGTTACTATCCCCAATTTGGCATTATTTTAATCTGTAATTCACTAAAATAGACATGCTTAATTTCGTAAATAGTAAATAATTTTGTATAGCTCATATCACTCCATGGTAGGGGATCTATATAATACAAATTTCTTTTCGAACATAGAGAGTTAGAATTACTCTTGTCCAAGGGGGGAGCGATCGCCTCCGGGAGGGGGTGTCCCATCCTACCCAAAAAGGGAATTGCTCCCCCTGAGGAGCCTTTGGGGGAAAGGGGGAATCTTTTTAAATTATTAGTATTGTACTCCCGTCTCCCGGCCATCCTACAAAAGACAATTTTCTTTGCGAACTTCCCCCGTATCCAGCTGATCACCTGGCGCTCGGTGTTTGACGAAACGTGACGAAATGGGCTACAGATATCTGAAATGCCGCTAGCTGAATGTTCTAAATTAAGAATATGCCAGGTACTACATAACAGTGTATGTATACATGTGTACATGCTTGTATGAAACGAGAGAAGGCGAAGCGCGGCGACATTTGGAATGGACATTGTGTTATGACGGGAAATGTCAAAAATAAATGATGGCTTGAAAAGTGATGAATAACGGGTGAACAACTTATATTAACTTCTATTAAAGCGATCCAGTAACTTTGATGCCATGTGCAAAAAGTGATGAATGGTTGATGCGATGTATTGTTGTTATCTAATACGTCCACAGGGTATTGTGTGAAAATTTCAAGTCAAATGGACTTTGCATGGCTAAGTTATGAGCAAAAATGCTAAGTGATATTCAGTAACTCACTGGCTGTCACTGCATTCACTTTGTACACGGGTTCTAAAACTCAGCCAAAGTTTTTGAACAATGATAACTTCAATCGTACATATCTTTGCAACTAAAGGAAAATTTGAAAAACCGAAACCGGTCCCATGATTTTATTGTCAATACGAATGCAACAAGGTATGAGGGAACCGCTGGAATTCAAATTTGATTTTTACGATTTGGACAATGTTACTAAGTCCCTTTAAAGGAATCTAGTAACGTTGCAAAATGTAATAGGTGGTTGATAAATTATAATGCATATCGTTGTTATATAATATGTCCACTGGGTGGTGTGTGAAAATGTCAAGATAAATCGACTTCATATGGACGAGTAATGAAAGGAAATGCATAGCGACCTTCACTGACTTATTGCACTCACCTAGAACACGGTTCTGACGATTCGCTGGATAATTTGACATCTGAACATTGCAGTCGTAAACATGGTAAATATGTTTTTAACGAAAAGGAAAGACCAAAACATGTCCCATGCTGTCTGTTGTTAATGAGAATACAACAAGGAAATATTAAACCGTAATAATTGGAATTTGAGGATTTTAACAATGTGACTATTAAAGTCCCTTTAGCGGACATGCATACATATGACAAGTTGAAATACTTACTTTGGTTTATCTATTTGATATAATCATTAGAATAAAATGGTTCATTGATTTTAAATCTGGTTCAAGTCGTCTGAACCCATACACTACGTAATTTGCCAATTTACACATGAGTTAGTATAAGGACAACCGGGTTCTCGTAGACAATCGGTTGATCCCAGGAGGGGGATACTCACGTATATTGGGTATATGGGGATGTGCCGCTGGGAAAGGGTGACTTTTTCAAGAAAGATCCTTGGACACGGTTCCCCTTTTCATTAAAAAAATCCTTTGACATGGGTCCCTTTTTTGGATTTGCCAATATGAAATTGCAAAAAAATTTGAGCTCGCTCCGCTCGCTACTGAACAAAAACACAACATTGGGGATCAATAATTCGAAATATGAAGCTGTTTAAAGGGATCTAGAAACTTTGTTGACATGTGCAAAACGTAATGAATGGTTGATACAACGTATATTTTTGTTATTCGACATGTCCACAGTGTATTGTGTGAAGATTTCAAGTCAAATGGACGTTGCATGACCAATAAAATGTAAAATGTAAATTGATATTTACAAACTCACCTGCATTCTCTTTGAGTTTTTATCATCCGAAAAATTCAACCGTACATAATCGTTATAACAAAAGGGAAATTTAAAAAAACCGAAACCTGTCCCATGATTTTATTGCCAATACGAATACAACAGTGTATGAGGGAACCGCTAGAATCCAAATGGGATATGTAGGATA
>JAUELG010082877.1:0-10851 GCA_031471515.1 Dendraster excentricus | reverse complement strand
GGGGGGGGGGGGGCACCCCGGCCCCCCGGGCCCCCCCCCCCCCCCCCCGAGGCCCGGCTGTTACGCCACTGCCCCTATGGTTTGTTCATTTGCATATAGTTTGGTGGTCATTATACGACAAAAACAAAAACAGGTTTGATTTTAAATTTTGGTTTGTCTTTTCTATCTCGCTCTCTAGTTCGTAATCATGTTGATTAAATCCAGTAGATTTATTTAATACTCTGTTTTGAGGTTATTTAGTCACCCACCATTTTCAGTAATCTGGTGGAAATCATGCCCAGGAGGCTTCGAGCATGTATTGCTGCCAAGGGTGGACCAACAAGGTATTGATCAGGACTGAAAACTGACTGAGCTACCATTTCACTAATAGGTTTCCAAATAACCTCAAAACGTGATCAACTGAGAACAATACGAGCAATAGGCCATTGCAAAATCAAATTTCCATTTTCCTCAATTGGCTGATTGGAAGTTTGTCACCTTTGTGATTTAGTCTGTGAATATAAGTCTTTTTTTTCAATGACTAACTTGCTTTCCTTGTTTTTCGTATTTATTGTCCAGGGTGTCCAAATAATTATTGGTTTCATTGTACACTATTATAATAATGTTAGCCACCATTTGTTTGTTATTCCCGGAACCCATTTAATATAGTACTTGGGGAAGGGACCTCTTTTGATGCACCCATTTGACTGATCCCCGCCTAAAGGAGGTATTATCACAGGCTGGAGTGGACCAAATTTCCCCCGATCCATGTTACAATAGCAGTCTTCGATTTCTTCACTTCCGTCAAGTCTCGTTAGAGTATTGAAGGACCCGCTAATGGTGGCCGCTATGAATGCAATTACAGTCGTCAACAGCTAGGGGTATTGTTACTGCATGATCCGACTGGTATTGTGCCCGTATTGTGACTATTACCTTGGGCGGCCAATTATTGTCAAAGGGACGCTCAGCACCGCGCCAACACACGCCTCACCTGTATAGTAGTTCGGAGTAACGTAGCAGTCACACCGCCAAACCGAATCCAAATCGACACGAGGCTGAATGATTTTGGGATGTTTCGGGGACGTTCGGGGTACGTGCTATCGGTTTGGTGGTGTCAGAGTAGAATCTGAATTGTCGGTTTCTGTTGTTGTGACTGCTAACCCCAGTTCGGGCTCTTGTCGGTTCCCAAATAAGTGGAAGTTTGGTCTGGTTTCGGTTTGAATTCGAGTTGGCAGTGTGACCTGTACATCAGAGGAGGACCCTCTTTGCGGCGCAGGTGCATGTAACTCTTATAATGCAAGTAACTCGTGTAATGTGTATACTATACCTGTATAACATATCGATGGACAGTCAACCAGTTCGAAACATCGAGCCCCTCCACATCTACCACCCACCCTGTTCTAATAATAATAATACCGGCGCTGTTGTTCTCATTAGAATTACAAGTCCAAGAACGAATGCAATCGGTCCTTTCCAGGACCACCACCGTCCTCTTTTTTTTTTACATTTCAAGACATATAACAAGAAGTCCTCTTCAGTAAAGTGGTAGAAAGCAGTGCCATGCCATGATGCAACTGGACATGGGCGTAGATATACGTGTGTGTGGGTGGGGAGTTATAGTACAATATAAGAAACGTAAGCGGAATATCTGTGAAAATAAGGAAATACATCAAGTGTGCCCTCTATAAATGGATGTTTCCCGCATTATGTAAGCTGATTATGATATCCTAAGTCTCTATTATCTCTAAGCTATTCCATTGTATCTATGAACTCTGTTTTTGTTCTTAGACATTTTTTCTTGCATGCGGTTGAATGAAGAAATCTCGTATAGCCACGCTACTAATTTTGTCAATATGTTTCTTTAAAAAATACAGGGTAGGACGTTCAGTTAAAAAGTGCTTTTACAGCGGCGCCCTGGAAACTACAATGGATGGCTTCTGTTTGATCGACATTTTGCTTCTTATTGAAAAAAAAAACGTCGCCACTTCTGTTTAACATGTTTAATATGTTTAACTATTGTTTTTTCTTTGCTGATTGTTCTCCTACTCCAGCTTGATGTGACCTACGATTGCAGCAGCCACTCACCATGATGATTTCTGAAGTCTTTCTCGTCGTCCTCCCCCTCCTCATCGGACTGACGTCCTCCCAGAGCTCCCAGCAAATCACAGTGGACACCATCGCTGGACGTGTCCTAGGAAAGCGCATCGTCGCAAAAACAATAGGTGCGCCTGACAAGGAGGTCGATGCTTTCCTTGGCATCCCGTTCGCGGAGAACCCCACCGGTGACCTCAGGTTCAGTCCTCCGGTAGCCAAGCAACCGTGGGATCATTTGTTCAACGCGACATTCTTCGGGCATGGGTGTCTGCACTTCCCGGACAATACGTTCCCGGGCTTCCGGGGCTCGGAGATGTGGAACTCCCCGGTCGGGCTCAGCGAAGATTGTTTAAACTTAAACGTGTGGACTCCGTACCCAAGACCCACTGATGCCACCGTGATGGTATGGATCTATGGCGGTAGTTTCATTTCGGGGGTGTCTTCGCTGGATGTTTACGATGGACGATACCTCGCTGCGGAACAGAATGTGGTGGTGGTCTCCATGAACTATAGGATAGGTGCTCTCGGTTTCCTGATGATGGGTGGAGCCACATCGCCAGGCAACCAGGGTCTGATGGATCAGGCCATGGCTCTTCAGTGGGTGCAGGATAACATCCGAGTATTTGGAGGCAGTCCCAACAAGGTCACAATTTTCGGCGAGAGCGCTGGTGCCGCGAGCGTTTCGCTACTTATGCTGTCACCCGTCAGTCGAGACCTCTTTCAGCGAGCCATCATGCAGAGCGCAACGGCAACCTCCCCGTGGGCAACGATCACCGAACAGGAGAGCATCAGGAGAGGAAAAATCTTGGCCAGCACACTGCAATGCGACATGGACGCTAATGGCAACAACATGACGACAGACCAGATGGTGGACTGCATGAGAGTCAGGGACCCGATGCGAATACTGGAGGCGCAGTGGGTGACGGACGGGTTCATGGAGTTCCCGTTCGTTCCCGTTATCGACGGTACGTTCCTGACGGAGGTCCCGCAGACGTCTCTGGAGAGACAGTCCTTCAAATCCGCAGAGATCCTCCTCGGCAGCAACCTGAACGAGGCGAACTTTTTCCTCATCTACGAGGTGCCGGGCTTCGGCAAAGACACCGAGAGCTTGTTAAACCGGGACGAGTTCTACGATGCTATTCAGTACTGCTTCCCTCGGGTCAATACATTTGGCCAAGACTCGATAGCCTTTCAGTACACGGACTGGCTAGACCCTCAAGATGAGGTGAAGCTCCGGAACGGTGTGGACTATGCTGCTGGGGACAGTTTCTTTACCTGTTCCACCTACGAACTCGCATACGCCTATGCGGCGGCGGGGAATCCGGTCTACTACTACAGGTTCCTGGAGCGGGACTCGACCAACCCCTGGCCGGAGTGGATGGGGGTCCTCCACGGGGATGAGATCTTGTATGTCTTCGGGATGCCGCTCATAAAGGAGAGAAATTACACGGAGATAGAGATCACACTCAGTCGAAAGATGATGACGTATTGGGCCAACTTTGCCAAAACTGGGTGAGTACTTGGAATAGATTGGGTCACCTGACCTTCTTGTAAGAACGATAGAAGTCGATCGGTTGTTACGTATTTTCTTGCAAAGCCAGTTGGGGTGTATTCCAATAATATTACAAAATACGCAACAACTTATGGGTTACCGATGTCTCTTAGGTGTCACACATTTATAAACCACGATTTACACGTAGAAAACAATATACGACCATACAAAGTCATAATATATTTGGTATGACATAATGGAAGATGTATCTTGGAGTCGAATCCCTGCACGTCTTAAAATTTTAGGAATTGAAATTACGTTTGACGTCCCGTGTACACGACCACGAAGCTAAATATAATAGAGGTAATAACATTGAATAGTATGACTACATTTATAATTTGTTCTTAAATCAAATACCCTCTTCCTTCCAAAATTAATTTAATTACATGCATGTTTGTTTTTCTATTTCAAACATCAAGGTATCCAAACAAAGCGACTGACAGTGACCTGGACCGGAATAGCTTGAGTACATGATCACGAAGCAGAAGGTTCTAGAGATGATTAATACAACAAGATAGGGAGTTTGTTCTAATCTTGTGCTAACCATTTCTACCAAGAAAATTCCCATTAAATAAACATGTATCCTTTGTTTTTCTTTCGAACGTCAAGGAATCCAAACAAAGCGACTGACAGTGACCTGGATGCGTATAGCTCGAGTGCACGACCACGAAGCATACATTCCTACAACTAATAACACAACTAGAATAAAGTTTGTTCTGCATTTGTCTCCACTCTATCTCACCCAAAATCAATCATTAAATTAACTTGTCTTCACGTTTTCTTTCAAATGGCGAGGAATCCAAACAAAGCGACATACAGCGACATGGACGGGGAATGACCCAAGTAGACGACCACACAGCAGAAGCAGAAGTTCCTAAAGGCTGATAACACAGTAATGAGTTTGTTCTGCATTTGTCACCACGCTATTTTACCCCAAATAAATCATTATATGAACCTGTCTTCATTTTCCCTTTCGAACGTCAAGGAATCCAAACAAAGCGACGGACAGCGATCCAGACGGCGAATGGCCCGAGTACACAACTACGAAACATACGTTCTCAGAGCTGAAAACTTCATAGAGAGTTTGGTCTAAACTAAACCAAAAACACATTAAAATTAACACGTATTCTTTCGTTTTTCTTTCGAATATCAAGGAATCCAAACAAAGCAACAGACAGCGACCCAGACGGCGAATGGCCCGAGTACACGACCACGAAGCAGAAGTTCTTAGAGCTGACTGAAGATCTAGCGAGTGGAAACCCGTCGGTAGGGCGAGGACCGCGAGCCGACAAATGCGCATTCTGGAGAGAATACTTACCTACGCTACAAACACAGACACGTGAGTGTATTATGATCGTATGTGAAAGGAATATTTTGACATTATACAAAAAGTGATGAGTGATTAATACAATGTATATTGTTGTCATCTGATATATCAACATTTCAAGTTAAATGGACGTTATATGGCCGAGTAATTGGCAAAAATGCGTAGTGGTACACGTACTGACTGCACTCACGTAGTCACGTTGTACATGGTTTTGAAGATCCAGTGGATAATTCAACATCTTACCAATTCAATCAGCAAAACCATGACAAAACCTAAACTGTGAATCGACCACAGCTCGTTTGATCATAGTCAGGTGAAATTGTATTAAATTTTATTTTTGCTAAGGTTTCATACTCTTGAAGTCATTTATTGTCATCATATTTTCTTATTGATTTGAATAATTAATTATGTTTTCAATTTGTCTTTGAATCCCTTTGTCATCAGGTGATATCAAGGAAACAGAACGGATATGGAAAGAAGAATTCAACCAGTGGTACACCGAGCATATGGTCAACTGGAAGGCGGAGTTTGCGCACTACGTTAACAACAAGGACGCGGAGTGTGGTCGGCAATGAGGGCGGTATTCATTTACTATTCATCTTCCGCTAGAATTGTACTCTACAAACGCGCGTTGGACTTGTAAGTTTGGCGCGCACGTCAGACGCGCGTTGTACTTTGAATTCGGCGCGTACGTCAGACGTGCGTTGTCCTTAAGATCTACACGCTGAACTATTGACTCTCGACATGCCAAATAATAAACGCACTCTGAGCGTATTTGAATGTGGACGTGCAGGGAAGATATGAATCCTAATCGAGGATGTCCCGCTCAGGCCGTGTGGTTTAAAGACATTGTGAGCACATTGGATCAAGTCTGAGATCGGAACTTGTTACAAAGAAAGATAGTCAATTATTTCACTCAGTTGTTCCTTTTGTGGATGTTCCAGTGTTCTAGACTGAGACACAATGTGAGAAGCGATTGTGTGATTTGGACTAAATTGTCAAGAGAAAGTTGGACATAAATAGAGAGAGATATCAGAGATCATTAAACAACGTCTTCGCGGCACGTCCGCTAGGTTGAATTCTATCCATACTAGATGAAAGTATTGACATTGTGTGTTAGGTGCGAGCGTAAGTGTGCACCTCTAGATTATGGGGGTTAACAAATTCGTCACAAGTGGGTCACAGTTTGGTGAAAGAGCGAGAAGCGAAAGTGTTCCCAGTAGTGAAACGGAAGAAAACTCGAAAGAGGAAACGGCTATTTGTAATTATTTTCAGCCACTTTATTCTTTGTTGACGGTATTATTCCATAGTAAATCGCTGCAGGACCTTGCGATCATGATGGTCTTCTCTTTTCCTTTCATTCTAAAACAAAATCTAAACATCGCTTTTCCTCGGTGACATAGCTAAGTGTATCATTATATACAATTTTCCTTCCATTTCGTATCCTTTTGACATCCGGATGATACAAACCGGAAACGAAATGATGCTGACCATTTTCGAATTTCTATTTTTAATTCGACCTCTTTTCGCAGGCAACGACATTGTTTTGGATTAGCTAAATAGTGTCCAAATGAGAAACGTATAAAATATATATCAGATAATATCAGATGATGGGATGGAGCTACAATCACAGAGATGTATGGCGACGCGATGAAGACCTACTTTATTTTCGTACGCGGAAACACATTGCGAATTAAGCAACATAATTGGTTCCGCCAGGACTCAAATTTGCGATTTGAGTTTTCAACCCTATGATCAAATTTCGAGAATACACTTAAACAAGTAATGTTCGAGTAATATTCGAACTAAATTCCAGTATCATCAGACCCATGTGTGTACGAGCCCCGACATCAATGGGAGTTGGGTGGGGGGGGGGGGGGAATGTCCCCACGTCTGATCAACGAATTAACAACTTAACTTTCTTTAAAGCTCAATAATAAGTATAATCTTTTGTCAGATATTGTATCGTTTCGTTGTAAAACAAGATAACACTTAAAAGATCCATCGACATACAATTACGTTAGAATAATTCAATCACGTGACAAAAATAATGTCATGATTGTATTCGATGTTTTCATTATTTCAAACTAATCTTCTGTTCGAATTCTAAGCTGCATCAAATAGTCCTGCCGAAAAATACATAAAACACTGCAAACTAGCAATAAAACAAACAATTTGTTAGCGGGAATCTTGTATATTTTTATATTCAAACTTGTATTATGTTTTGTGACAAAATGTTATTTTATTCTTCAAGTACAAAAGTAATGTCAATGTTTGATTATGCAAATTATCTGAACTCTTTTGTGTGTTTCACCTCCGTCTATTTTATTATGTATATAACATATGTTGTTTTTTTTGACCGACCAAACATCAACCGTGTAAGCAGACGAATAAACAGCGAACAGTGGATATGAACTATCTCTCATCATTGTATAAATACGATTTCAACAAGGTATACATTATTAGGTACATGAATTAATATTGTGAAATATTGGTTTGGCCATCTTAAATTCCGCAGGCAAGCATACAGTGTAATACATTATCTTCTATACCATGATGTTTACAGTGTGGACTCGGTTTTTAAGATGTATTGTATCGAGGTAATTGTACTCAAAACAACCACTCCACTAAAAAAATATCCATAATAAGATGTATATACCGTAACATATAACTGTATTATGTTGCGGCAGTTTGGTTGGATCACTTTGTATATGTTGTACTTTTGTTTATTCTTTCTTTGACCGAGACGACGGTGTTTCTTCTTTGTAGATGTCATCTGTAAGATACGATAGAGCAATAATGGGGGATTGAATACATTATGCAGATCCAGCGAATTGATGGAAATAACGTGTTTTAAACGTTAGCGCGTGGTAGGGAGGTGAAAGGGTGTTACATACGAACGGTATTTTAAGCAGTGTACATTTGACACGCCTAAAGAAGATCGGGCGAAGTAAGTATATTATTGTTATGATCATATATACAATGTTTGATATTCATTGTCTTTTTTACTTGTAAAGTATCCATACAATTAAATCGTGCTTGTAATTGACTTGTTTTTATATCATCATTATATTATACGAATTTTTTTAATTATGCAGACATGATAAAAAGAATAAGTGTTGAATGCGTCATTATGATCATCCGTTGATTTTTATATCATGTACCTATTGCATTTTGTATCGTGGAGATGTATCAACATTTGTGAATACAACGAATATATAACAAGGCGGATGGGAAGCAATGTTAAATGTAGACAGCGTAGCTTTGATTGTGCGTCAATAAATGGGCAATGATGTAGACTCTCGATGCAATATCGGGTTTTCTTTTTTTCATTTCATTTCATTTCTTTCCGTTATAAAGTAGCATTTTCCGGTGCTGAAACAATAAAAGGTTTCATTGTTATAATTTTTTTTTAGAATACACTAAAAATGTCAAATCTTGATACTTTGATGGTAAGTTATAATCAAAATTGTAAAATTATACACGTAAATTTGGAAGCCGTCAGTGAGACCACAATCTTTTTATGAGGGATCCCACTGAAAATAAACCTCAACTGATTGCGTATAAGTATGAGTATGAGATGACTGGAGAATCGCGTATCGTGGTTTATTTTCATGGGATATACGAGTTAAACTTGCTGGGTTGTCATGTCAGTGGAGGCGCTTTTCTACTAGGAGTTGCAAAATACGTATGCGCGATAATAAAGGTAGGCCTACACCGCGCGGTCTTGACACTATAATCATAATGCCACTGCTAGAATGGATCTGTCAAATAAAGAAACCAACGCCAAGTCGCGGTATTGTATTATGCGTGCGACACGTGCTACGTATGTTGCACATTTAACAGACTTGCGCATTCCACCCGGTTCCCACTGTATGGCGCTCCCCTGTGCGCATTTGCAAATTTGACGTCACAGTATGTTTAACATTGTATAACGAGACAATGTGAACTACTATTAATTAAAACAATAATCTTTAATCACTATGGTCTTCAGCATTAAGCGGCGTGAAATAATTTAGAATCAATGAATCCGGAATAGCTGATAAAATGTTTTTTTTTTTTTTAATGAGCAAACAAAATGTAAAGTAATTTTGTTTTATTGGGATTCATTATCCTTACTTGAGAGGAAAAATTTGCGAGTTTCTGTTTTGAAGACCTACTCTTGTGAGTATAATCCAGAACAGATGGATGGGTGAAAATGCAATTATTATGCAAATTTAACTTAACATAATATGACTGATGTATTTTGTATATTGTACGTTATTGCTGTTAAGATTGGTCTCACTTGTTCATGCAGAATTTGATTGTCAAATTTGTCGTTATTCCTTTTTTAAATTTTATTTCTATTCAAACCGAAGGCCTCGAAAATTAGTGAAATATGTACACGTAGTTTACACATATAGCTGTATCTCTCATTAGCCAAATGACACCACCGCAGCTTCCTTAAAAAAAAAACAACTATGAAAATTAGTGATTATTCATAAACATTGAAAAATGTGTATTATCATTGTTATATATTCTGAATTTAATTTACATCATCTCTTTTTACTATAAATAGCATCTTTTGATCGTATTGTGGATGTATGAAACTGGTTATCACGTAAAGTATTTGGTAGCATTAAGCCCGGCGCAGACGGAGCACACTCGATCCGATCCGATCCGACTGAAGGCGGCCTATTCAACATGTTGAATCGGGCCCGACTGATTTCGAGCTATAGCTAAATTGGAACCGTGAGGCATCGAACACAAAGCCGACTATGCTGAGAAACGAACAGAAAAGTCGAATCGGGTCTAGTCGGCTCTTCCTGCGCCGGGTATATTCAAACCGAGCTGCTTGATATTGTAAACGCTGTATGTGGATTCAATATAACGTGGTCAGTATGTACATGTATTTGCATACCATGAACAGGAGGACAAAATGGAAACCAAAAGGAGACCGATTTGAGATTATCGCATTTCATCAGTTCGACTCAATCGATGATGGTTCCAATATTCGAGGTGATAGTTAGAAAAAAATTAATAATACTCGACATTATTTTCATTCAGATTTACATATTACGCTTGATATACGAGTGATATAAATACGATATTATATGAAACAATAGTGGAAGATATATTATATGTATTTTTGTGTATTTTTTAATAAACATATCATAACTTTGGTGTAGAGTACCTCATACGGAATATTATATTTTATCGTTGAAATGTATTCATGTCATTTTCATGTAAATTTTATAGTACATTATAATTATATACGTTACTTGTTATACGGATTGAGATTAATGCAAAATATTTGCTACGGATATTAAGTGTGATTTTATACGAAATTTACGTGTGTTTTGATAACTATATATCCTACCATATGATATAGCCCCCTGGTAGCTCGTGTCGTTCTAGATATTGGATTGCTACAAACCACGTGTTCAACATTGTATAACTATAAAGTCTTATAGGCATCGAGTGTAGACTACTGTCAATAATAAGCGTCCATTACCGAGTACGACTCAGTGTCTTAAGTCTTCTTTGTTTCGTTTTGATTTATTGTGAGATATGGATACGAGAGAAGGAGAACAGAAGGTGAAAGAGGAGGAGGAGGTTGGAGGAAGGGGGAGAAAGGAATGGTTGAAGAAGGATAGAAGGGGTTAGGTGGCAGAGGATACGTGGGAGGATGGGGAGGAGAAAATGAGAAAGATAAGGAAAGGAGGAACTGGAAGGAATAGGATTTGAAAGGGGAGAGGAGAGGAGAGAATAAAAAAAAAAAAAGAGAGGGGATATGAGAAAGATGGCGGGGAGAGGAGAGAAGAGGATGATGAAGAAGAGGTGGATGATGGTGAGGAGATTGAGGGGGGTGGATGAAGAAAATATAAATGGATTAGGGGAAGGAAGGAGGAAGGAAATT